>WBNO01027079.1:0-106692 GCA_013400575.1 Peucedramus taeniatus | reverse complement strand
GGCGGCGGGGGCGGGCCGGGCTCCCCCCGACGGCCTCGGACCCAGGGCCCGCTGCGAGGGCGTTTTTCACGCGGTTTTCTCCCCGCCGGAAGATAGGCTGGAGTTTGGAGGATTGGTGGTGGTAGTTGTTGTTGTTGTTGTTGTTGTCGTTGTTGTTGTTGTTGTGTCGGGCTTTTGTTTTGTGCCCTTCCAGGAGACTCGTGGAGAGCGGGTTCCAGATGGGGATTGTCTCTGCTACAGTATGTGGCACTGTACTAAAAAAAAAAAAAAAAAANAAAAAGCCAAAATACCCAGCCGCAGCCTAGTTCAAAGTTCCCAGTAAACACAGCGTTCTCTGGGCGGATTAAGTTGTAACACT
The DNA here is from genome assembly GCA_013400575.1 of Peucedramus taeniatus. NCBI lineage: Eukaryota > Metazoa > Chordata > Aves > Passeriformes > Fringillidae > Peucedramus > Peucedramus taeniatus. Next base: position 106,334 of record WBNO01027079.1, on the reverse strand, counting down.
TTTTTTTTTTCCTTAACTCCTTTTCGTGGGGGAAGCAATAAAGAGGTTGGAGCTTTTGTTTTAAAATGTCTCCCTAACAAAACAATAAAAAGGGATCGCCACTTTTATGAGGTTCCCCGAACAAGGGACCGGTCACAGGCTTATTTCTACTGGAAAGCTGTATTTAAGGTGGTCTTTGTGCTGCTTGATTCCGAAGCTGGTTGGGGTCTTTTGTCCGGATGTCAAACCCCCAGTCCCCTACAAATGAGCTCCCTTTTGGGAGATCAGCGTGCAGAAATGAACCGTCCTCCCCTTCAATTAGCAAACTAAAAGCAAATTAAACTCACCCCTTGTTCCCCGCTCAGCTTTTTAATGGGGGACTTTTGGAGAATATGAAAATGCAGCAGAGATGTGTGTCCGGCCAGTCAGGTCTCTGTTCTGAAGAGGCAGCGAAGCGGGTTAAACCAGCTTATTAAAATGCTCCAGTTCCCTTTCCCCCCCTTGCTGAGGCCTTTATCAGGCACTTTCAGACAGAACCAGAGTTTAAATTGCTTAAAAAAAAAAAAAAAAGTTTACCTTTGGACGCTACAAGGAGTGTGGCCAGCCCTGGAGATAGCTCCCAGATCAATACTATCTGTAATTAAAGCACTGAAGTCAGCTGCCGGATGGTTGAGTCAGATTTACGCGGCTCTGAACAAAATCAGAGGGATATTTACGATGCCCCTCACCGGTTCCACCGCACCGCGATCGCTCCTGGACGGCGCGTCCCGGGGAGATGCTGCGGAGCGCCACGGGCGTTTTTCTATTCGGGCCATTTTTCTACATTTTATTCGCTTCTCCACCAGGAAAAAAACCCCGTGCGTCACCCCCCAGCCCCATCCTGGCGCCCCGTTAGAACGGGCAAGGCCCTGTCTTCGCTCCGCTCCGCCGGGCAGGTGGGAGCCCCGCGGCCGGGGCTGGTGGCTCGCCAGGAGCGGGGAACCGGAGCCTCTCGGCGAGCAGCACGCAGCGTGGGCTACCCGGGCACTGCTCGTGGCTACGCGGCCGCGGAAGCTTCAGGAGCATCCCCCGGCGGTGCCGCCCGCTCCTGAGCGCTCCGGAGGTGCCCGGGGGGGGAGCGGGGCAGCCCGACCGTGCCTTTCCCGCAGAGGATGGGTGGCAGCGGGGGCTGCTCGCCCGCCGCCAGGCTGGCCGGGGTGACAGCAGGGCGCGGAGCAGAGGGGACAGGCTGCGGACAGAGCGCAGCGAGGGCAGGGCACGGAGGCACACGGGGAGGGAGGGGAGCGCAGCATCCCCTGCTCCGGGCAGGCGTGGGACTAACGCCCGGTGCCCTTCCTCCCGCAGGTAAAAGTATGGTTTCAGAACAGACGGACAAAGTTCAAGCGGCAAAAGTTGGAAGAAGAAGGTTCAGACTCACAACAGAAGAAAAAAGGGACTCATCACATTAACCGGTGGAGAATCGCCACCAAACAAGCCAGCCCAGAGGAAATCGACGTCACGTCGGACGATTAAAAACTGGCACTTTTGGACTTTTCAAAGCCAGCGCCCCACCAACCGCAAGTGTTAAAGGCTCACCCCCCCCACCCCCGCGGCGTGGCGGTGCGGGGAAGGACACGGAGATCTTCATCAAACGCGATTCCCGGCCGGGAGGGAGCTGGGAGCGAGCGAGGGCCAGCCAGCGAGGGCTCCGAACTGTGGCACTGCCGGCACCGCTCTGGCAAAGGGGATCTGTCAATCAAAGCCAAAACACCGGGACGAGGTGATTGACAGGTATTCCGTTTATCGCAGTCCACTTTTTAAAAGCATAACGTAAAAAAAAAAAAATAAAAATACATAGAAAAAAAATCTTAAAAAGAAAAAAAAAAAAAAAAAGAAAAAAAAAAAAAAGCCCCCAACCAAACCAGAAAAATTAACACCTTACGGGACATTTTGCACTTCACGGTTTTTTCCGTCTTTGAAAGAGAAATTTCCATAAGCAGCCAAAACCCACACCTGTTTCAGAAACTTGAATTGCATGTGTAAAGCCGTCTGGGGAAAAAAAAAAAAAAAAAAAAAAGGAAAGAAAACCGGAAAAAATTACTCCGGTTCCTAAAGACAGAAATTAATTGTAATTTTTTTTCCCTTTAAGACAGGTTCTGTGTGCTTTTTAATTTTATTTTACGAGAAATGTGCAGTCTGTAAACATTTTATAATAACTTCTGGCGTCAAAGTGTTTGTGAAAGCTAAATGAAGTAGCAGTAACAAAGCATAGTGTTCTTCCGGGAGGAGAAACGGGGGGGGGGGGGGGGGGGGGGGGGGGAAAAGGGGGGGGGGGGGGGGAGGTTGGGGTTGGTCATAACTTTTGCTGGAAAAAAAAAAAAATCAAATGGAATTATCTCCCCCCTCCCCCCAACTGTATCCCCATTGCAAAACCGGATGATGATTACTTTTTTTTTTTAAGATTAACAAAACGCAAACCCAGCGACCACTTTTGGCGGTGGGGACACCTTCTAGGCTGGGAGGATCCAGAGAAAAGGGACTTAAAATCGCGGATTGATTTTTTTTTCCTAATGACCATTTTCATTGGGTCAATTTTCAAGCACTGACCTTATAATATTCCGAGATCATAGAGCTACTAAAAAAAAAAAAAAGTGACAAATGTTTCCTTCATGTCTCCTATACCAGAATGTAAATATTTTTGTGTTTTGTGTTTAATTTGTTAGAATTCTAACACACTATATACTTCCAAGAAGTATGTCATTGTCAATATTTTGTCAATAAAGATTTATCAATATGCCCTAAATTTTTAAGCAATATCTTTTCCCCTTCACCCCCAAATTTCTTGGAAACCGATGGTTTCCCCCCACACCTCCTTGTTTTTAGCTGCTGAGCCCCCGCGGCCGCGCCGCGCATTCCTGCGGCCATGGGCGCATTCTCTTAATGTATTCGCTGGCTGCTAAAGAGACCTCTAAAAATAAGCCGCAGAGGCGCACTTGCTGTATATAAATACCTAAAACCCCCCGAAACAGAACCAACCAACCAAACAAAAACCTCAAGGAGAAACCCAGCCCCTCCCCTGGTTAGAGACTGAAGCGCGGACCGGTTCGTGTTCGAGCAGCCGCGAGAGAGGCTTTCCCCGGCCAAAATGTGTGGTTTATTTAGCGAGAGAGGATTTTTTTTTTTTTTTTGGTCTTTTCCCTCATCTTTTCCATCCCCTGCCCAGGTCGGGGCGGTGAGGGACAGGTCCTGTGAGCAGAGGCTGCGCCCCAGCTGCTGCTCTCCCTGCCGATCCCAGGGAGCGATCCTGGGCACAGAGTAAAACTCTGACATTAAAGAGGTGGGGGAAAGGAAAAAAAAAAAAAAAAAAAAAAGAAAAGAAATGTTGCTCTGGGTCCTTGAGGAAACTAGCTGGTTTTCTGGGGGTACACAGTTGTTTTTTCATGCTTCATTTGCTCCTTAGCCTGATAGACTGCATTAATCAGTTTTATTTCCATTGATAGAGAAACCTCGTCTGCTCTGTTCGAGCTACAAAGAATCCTGCAAGCTTTTGTGAAAGTGCAAATCAGTTTAGGCAATTATCATACCAGGAATATGAAGGGGAAAGAGGAGGCATTGCCCAGTGGTCTCCTTTAATCTCTTAATCCGTGGATCCAGGGGGGCTAGTTGGACATAATTTAGGACAATCTGACTACCCTTTACACTGTGATAAGGCGAAGTTACAATGCATCGCAAAAATACGAGCTTTGTTAAACACACTGCCTTGAAAAGTTAAGATTAGACATTCTGTGCACGTGTTGGCTCTATCGGGTACTATGTAAATATAATTTTTAAAAAAAATATCCGATTTTTTTTTTTTTTTTTTTAGCATCTCTTCTTATACAATCCCGGTGACTTTCCATTCACTTGTGCTACAAAAATGAGAGAGGCCCAGTCAGGGTTAGGACGCATGTCGCAATGCAGTCCCTTCCATTTAAACCTAGGCTAATTATTTAGTAGAGCTATTCCCAAGGTAAACTTCTCGTCGCGTTTCTTCCCTCCTCGAACAGCTGATGGTGCAGATCTGGAAACCAAGCAGGACGCACATTTCCCCTGAACTCGCCCAAGCTGCCTTGCTCTCCACTTCAAACCCGGGCAAATGGGCAAACATTAAACGGATTGTGGCCGAACAGCAGACTTGGGCCTTTCTAGAAATTGTTTCCCATCTTGATAAAAGGCTTATTTCTGCAGGAACCATATACTTCTCCCCCCAGCCCCCTTTTTTTTTTTTTTTTTCTTTTTTTTTTTTTTAAACCGTGAGGGAAGAGAGGGAGAGAGGGGGAAAAAATTAAGCGTCCTATGTAGCGTAACAGCAATAAAATCTTCAGAGAATGCCATTAGCTTTGAAAAAAAACCCTAAAAGCTTTATTACAAACCCAGCTTTGAAAATAGGGGGGATTAGGAGTCTGAAAGGGTCCCACAATGGTTAGAAGAAAAGGTTTCATGCTAATGAGGTTAATGCCCTTTGTATCTCAGGACTCCACAACTTCATTACTCCCTATCTCCGGCTGCACCAAGCGGCTCAGAACACTGCAATCCACTCCAGCTCTCCCCTGCCTTGCCTAGAGAAGGATTTGATAGCAGCTCTGTTCAAACTAGATAATTATATCTTTTCAAGTCGGAATTAAGATAAAGAAAGTGAAGCAAAGGCGGCTAGCCTTGATCCACTGCAAACAAATTTGGCGCACTTTCTAGTCTCTCTCCCCCTGCCTCAATAGGCAGGACAGTCAGCTTATTAGACCCTCATTTGCTTTATTAATTCATCTATTTAAAGTGGCAGGATTAGAGAGAGGGAGAGAGAGGCAGAGTCTAATGTGGGACAGTGGATGCCAGGCAACGTGGAAATATAAATATTGGCGAGATGCTATCCGAGCGGGTGTTCAAAAATACATTTTATATTAAATAACTGAGAGGGGTGGGGAAGGGAGCGTGGATTTCGGGTGGCGAATTGCGAACTCGGGCGGATTTTTACGGCTTTTTTGAAGGAAAGCTGGGGGACGGCCGCCGGGGACCGGCTCTCCCTCCGGGGGACGCGCGGCCCTCGATGCCTGGCGGGGGATTCGCCCCTCTGGCCCTCCCGGGCTGCTCGGGGGGCTGCGGGACAAGCGGGGAGCCCCGCACCCCANTCGCCTCCCCCGGCCCCTCGCAGCCCGGGGTCCCCGCCGGGGGCCCGGTCCCCACCCTCCGCAGCGCTGCTGCCTCCGCGTCCGGGACCTGACCCCTCCGGCCTTGGGTTTTTAACCCTTTCCCTTCGGACACAGGCAGCGGCTCCCAGCCAGGGCTGCTTCCCACCGGTGGGATTTGAGCTCCCCACGCGCACCCACGCAGCTCTCTCTTTGCCGCTGGACCGGGGGCCTTCGGAGCCCTCGCTTTGTTGTGTTTAAACGCTGTTTATTTGCCTCCCTCCTCTGACGGATCGCGCTGTTACCTGTGAGGGCTCGGCGGAAATTAGCGGTCCCCCCTAATTAGCAGCCAAGCCTCCGCACAGCCCGTAGGAAACAGGGGGAGCAGCTCGGGCCGGGTTCCCTGATGGACGGGATTCTCCCAGCCCCTGCTCCCGTGTCCATCAGCGGTTCATAACTGCTCGGAGCTAACACAGCCATTGATTTACTTCTGCAAAGGGTCCCGCTGCGAGGGGGAAGCGGGAGTTTAGAGAACCTCCTGACCCCGAGCCGTAACCTCTCTCCTCGCCAGCCTCTCTCCTGGTGGGACACTCGCAGCCGGGGAAGCCCGGCCCGTGGCCCACGCTTGAAACCGAAAGGGCCATTAATCACCTTCCCCCGCTCGCTTTTAATTGACCTTTCGCCATTAGCGCCTGTTGCGGGGAAAGAGACCCGTCGGCTGCGAGGGAACCCTCCCGGTGTCCCCTCGGACCCCTCTTTCCCGGGTGTCCCCGCCGGGCAGGGCTGGGAGGGATGGGAGGCTGGGAGGATGCTGCGGGCTCTGCCCGCCTCGCAGGTGCTGCCCCGGCCGGAGCAGGGAAGGCAGGATCTGCCTTCTCTCATCCTTCTCCTTCTCCTTGTCCCCGCCGTGGGGCCGCTCGGCCCTGCTCCCTCGGCAGCCCCATCTCCCCGCACGGCCTGGCTGGAGCCCCGGCTGCTGCGGGGGCTCCGGGAGAGCATTTATAGACCCGCTCTCCATCGCCCACGGCTGGACCTGACGTCAGGAAGAACTTGATCTCGCCCGCTTTGCTCCTGCTTCTGAAACTGATCCTTGAAATGAGAGAACAGACTCTACACAATTCCCATGGCCTTGACATAAGGTACAGCGATAAATATACACCACTAATGAGCAATTACCATATAATCACCTTCCAATTAGCTCGCATAATGATGAATTAAACATTCTAGCCTGCTGGATTAGGTTTCTTACTTTGTATATTATTTACGAAGGCTAGCTTCTGCTGAGCACCAAATATCAAATTAGATAGGGAATTTTCAGTTGGGGGTAATTACGCATTCAGAGCATGCCCGGAGTTTTTGTCACCAGCCAACTAAAGTGTATTGGAAGGTAGTGTCCATCCTTTTCTGTCTTTCCTTTTTGATGTCTTAAAACAAAGTCCACGCTTTTCTGCCAATGCTCCTCACGTCGCCTCCCCCGCGTTAATTCTGCTTCCTTCCCCAAGGCTGGACAGACAGAAAAACTGGCCGAATTTTTTCCCTGGGACAGTTAAATAATAGGGAGCAGGCAGAGGCAGGATGTGGGGGAAGCAAAGGATCTCACAGTCCGAAGAAACCCGGCCTGTTATCCCGGACAGGTAGAAAAGCCCCGGTCCCCCGCTCGGGGTGGTGAGGACTGGCCGGGCCCAGGAGGGAACATCCCCCGCACCCCCAGCCCGGGCTGCCCTCGGACAGACCCCAGGACACCCTCCCAAGAGTGGTTGTTTCCTTCACATTCTGATGTGAGGGCTCCAAAAAAATCGAGTCCCGGCTGCGTTTGGTCCGTGTGGGCTGAGGGAAGGGGCGGGAAAGGCTTTGGGTGCCGATTCTCCCTGGAAGGGAGGGAGAGGAGAAGCATCAGCCCCGCAGGAGGAGAGGAGGATGCGGAGCTCGGGCACTCGGGCAGCATCACCCAGAGGGGATGGAGGGACGGCTGCTCTGGGCTGGGAGGGGGCTCGCAGCCGCCGTGTGGAAAGTGGGAACCCGTCTCGGAGCTGCTTGGCTTTTGTTGGTTTAAGCTGGACCCTTAATGTTTTCTTAATTAAGCGTTTGAGTGTGAGTAAACCTCGGCGAGGCGTTTACAGCCTGGCTATAAAGTGGGAGCGGGGGATCTCCCTGCCTCCTGCAATGCCTGAAAACATTCCCTGGGGGCTTGGAGGGGGCAGAAAGCCGCTCCACAGGGAACAATGTTCTTACCCAGACTCCTGCTTGGAATTACCTTTCTAAAAGTCCTTTACCTATAAAGGAAAGGACAAACTAGTAGTATCCTCTTTCCCTGCTCCACTCTCTCCCGCCTGACACATGGAGCTCTGGAAAGTGTCAGGGATTTCCAGTCAGGAAAGGAACAGTCCAGAAGAGCAGAGATGCTCGGCTTTAGCTGCGTTGTTTTTTTTTTTTGTTTTTTTTTTTTTTTTTTTTTTTTTTTTTTTTCTCTGTTTCCATATAATTGTGGTTTTTATTTAAAAAGGAATTGGGAAAAAAAAAAAAAAAGAAGCATTCGAAACAATTTCCCCCAGTGAAAGTATTGTCTGAATGAGTGCTGGCGACCTGGACCCAAATAAACTTAGATAAGGTGTGGAAACTCATCTGTCAAATCCCGCTCCTCTGGAAGCAGCAGCTGATCCAAGCCTGACTCGTGAGAAGCTGCTGGATTCCGGTGTTTTTGTGGAGTTACGCTCACAGCTTTATCAGTATTTGAACAACCTTTTTGTGGTTTTGCTGTGTTCACAGAACGCGCGAAGTCCTGACTTTCTCCGCGAGGCCGGAGAATACAAGCACGGCTGTTATTTTATCTTTAGATCAGCAAGTGGGTATCAGAGGCAGGGAAGAAAGTGCATTCTTGTGGGTTGCGAGAATGAGATATTCCCAGATAAACTCTTCTGTGATCTCATTTATAATCCACGCGATCACGGCTATTTTATTTGGCATACAAGTGTCGAGAGGAGGCGTTTGCTGCGATGGGAAGTTTAGGATCCAAATATGATTTAAAAACCTTTTTCAGAGAGTTATCTTCTGTGCCACACTCCTAGTCCCGGTAAGCACGTTGCCTTTTTGTAGCCCACACCTTACCTGCTTCTCCGTGGGCTGCCAAATGTCTGCTCAGAATCAAGGAAAAGGGAGGAAAGAGGAAGACGTGATTTGGAAGAGTAAAGGCTGTTCAAATAAACCATGAAAAGGTATTTTCATAAGAATAACGTTATTTTATTTTAATTCCTTGGGAATGCAAAATAATAGGAAGCCTGCACTGTCTAAATTCTGCAGGGAAACAGAGAAGAAAAGAAAAAGAGAGAAAAAAAAATAAGGATGAAAAAATGTGTGTGAGAGATAGGGGAAAAGAGAGAAAAAAGAGAAAGGAAGGAAGGAAGGAAGGAAGGAAGGAAATGTAGTGTGTAAGGAGAAGCCAAGGTCCCAGTGTGGGATTGAGCGAAACAGTCGCAGGGACATTGTCAGGAGTCTGGGTCGTGAGTTCAGCGCCGGACCGACTTGGAAATTCACGCCAATTTGTCTTTAGGAGAGTCAAGGGCTGTCGGAAATCCGCTCTCTTCCCACCATTGTGGCGAAGTCCTGAGAGGTTGGGGTCGATGTTTTCTGTGGGTTTCCCCCCTGGCAAACCAAAATCCCCTCTCTACAAAGCGGAGGGTCCTGGCGGGCTGGGAGCGGTGCCACCAGTGCAGCGCCCGAGGACATCGCCGGGCAGAGCGGGCAGGGTGGCTCCTCTGCCGGGGCCTTTTTCCTCTCCCCAGTGTGCGCTTCTCCTACCCAAGCGCCCGATCCCGGCCTTGGAAAGGCAGGAAGGGAGAGCTCGGGCTGCCCGGGGTGTCAGCCGTGCCCTGCGCGGCGGGGACCACCTTCCCTCTGCCCCCCGCGCATCGCCATGGAAACGCTGCAGCCGCACATCAAAGTCCCCGGAGCTTCAGCCCCGGGTGCCCCGGCAGGGACCTGCCAGGGACCCCCCGGCAGCGCTGCCGCTCTCGGGACCCGAATCGACCTTCCCCCGCCTCGTCCGTCGGTGGGCAGGAGCTCGTCTGGCGAGTGGCTGCCGGGAAGAGCCACTCTGGTTCCTTTTCCACGCTGACACGAGGGTCAGCGAGAGGCGAGGGGTGGCCTTGAGCTGGGAGACTGACACCGGCCAAGAACCCTCTATTGTCCCCGCCTTTCTTTTTGGGGCGACCGCGGGAAAGGATGGAGATGCGGGCCGGTAAATACGGGCCAAGAGCTCGTCTCCGTCCTTTACAATCGCTTAAGCTTCGCCTGTCCCAGCCAGCGAGTCCCGTGTGGCCCCAGGGTCCCTGTCCCCGCACCCGGATGCGTCCAGAGCAGCGGGACCTGCCAGGTGCCCCCTCCCGTGGAAAGGGGCTGCTCCATCTTTTTCGGGTATAAGGGCAAAACTCGGCCAATCTGCCCGCTCCTCCCCATAACTTAAATAAAAAAGGAGTAAAAGGCAACGTTTACACCAGTTTAATTAAGGAGGGCCCTTGTACCTTGGGGGGGATCGCATCATTTCACATGAAATATTCATACGGAAGGTTTCCCGAGCCGCTCCGTTTAATCATTCCTGCTGCCAGCGAAGGGCTCTGTCTTTATACATGGCTGTAATTTGATTTTAATGCCCCCACTTTTCCATCCGCACATGTCCGGAAGGTAAGTTCCCGTGAGGAAGCCGGGGCTGAGAAACATTGCCCAGCCCGGGCGGGACCCGCACCCGCGGAGCCCTCCGCAGCCTCCCGCGGCCGCGCATCTCCTGGGCCGCGCATCTCCTGGGCGCGCATCTCCTGGGCCGCGCATCTCCTGGGCTCGCATCTCCTGAGCCGCGCATCTCCTGGGCGCGCATCTCCTGGGCGCGCATCTCCTCTCCTCGCTCACCACTCCAGCCGTGCCCGCCGCTTCTCCCTCTCCTCCGCTGGACTCTCTCGCATTCAGCTGGGTGAAATAGCGCAGTTTTATATCCCTATTTAAAGGGGGGAAAGAAAAAAAAAAGGCAGAAAACAAAACACACAGAAGGAAAAGAATGTGGCGTCGACTAATTTGAACCAGTTCGAGTGGAAGGGCTGTCAGTTCTGTAAGTAAACGGGGCTGTGTTGATTCAGATGGTTCTCGCCGTCATTGCTGTGTGAGGGGGAAGAGCTGAGGCTCGGGCTCGGAGATTCGCAGGCTCCTGCTCACCCTGCCTGGATGGGGGAGAAGCTAAAAGGAAGGAGAAAGGGCATTTTGAAATGATGAGCCCCACTTCCCCCTCGACGTCCCCAGACGGAGTTGTCTCAATGCCGCTGTTGATTCTGTTTGTTGGGTGTCACCAGCCGGGCGGCGGGGACAGAAGCACATGTTAAATGATGCCATTAGACTGTAGAGCAACAAGCAGAGAACAGGTAATTGGCAGCAATTCTCAGAGCCAGTCCGGTGACCTGTTAATCTGTTGCCACCAGCGCTCAGTCAGGGGAGAAAATAATAAACCAAAAAAATCTGCAGAATGGAGAAAAAGTCTGACTTACCTCAGACCTGGTCAGCTTGTTAATGTTCCACTTGTAAAGGAAGAAAGGTTTCTGAGCAAACCCTGTCTGTGTTCAATCAGACTGTTACTCCATTTGCTGAGTGCAATATATCCTCAGTGGTTTAATCTGTTTTCCCTTCTTTGTTAAACTTATTTTTTTTCCTTCCCTTTCTTCATTGGGATCTCGTGAGGTTTGGCAGCAGCCTGCTGGAATTATGAAGCAGAGGGTGTCTGCAGAGCAGGAGCACCATTCAGCACCTCTGCCTTTGCATTTCCCATCCAGAAGGCAGCTGAGTGATCAGAAAGTTCGGGATGGACATGCAAACCTTCACCCCTCCAGAAACTTTGCTCAATAAAACTCCCTCTGTCATTCAGAACAGAGCACAGAAAGAGCTGCTCGTGCAGGTGGGAATGTTTGTGTGGGAGGCTTTATAAAAGCCCTGCACCCCAAATCAAATATCCACAGTGGCTGGAGATGTGAAATAGAAACTTAAAAAGGCTCAAACCAACTGTTTTAAACCAATTCCTTTACAACATTATTTTGTCTCTGAAATAAAAGAGATAGGCCCTTGGGTAGCCTAAAGGAAAACAGATCTTTAACAGGTGACTTGGAATCAGCAATGTTTTGAAGAGCTCAGGGTAGAAACAGTGACACCCGTCCAAATTAGAACTGTTTTACAGAAAGTTGAAATCATAGGGGATGTACAAAACTACCATCACAATGTATATTTTCAGCATTAAGGAGGGGATATAAAGTGCGTTTGAGCTTGCGTTATTTTATTTCAGCCTTCCATCCTTCCCTGATATTTTTATTTGTTTATTTTTAAAATGGAAATTATTATCAGGAGACTTCCCTAAAAATGATCTTTTGATCTTACTACAAATATAGGGCTGAAACCAGCAGCCCTTACTTAACACTAAACCATTTCTGAAATGGCTGTTGGGTTGCACAGGAGGATCCAGGGTATTTTATGAATATTTATTCATAAATAATTCAAGCAGGTAAGTTTAAGACTTGTTTTTGATGAGCTATTCTCTCTCACACACATGCACACAGACAAGAACTACTTAGAACACACTTGGATTCAAGTCCAAATCAATGACTAAATTACACAGATGGGTTTCATTGCTTCTATATTTGCTGCATGTAACAAATCAGCAAAAATGTTCAGCTCATTAGTGGGGACAATGCTGTGTTGGAGGGGTCAGACATGAGAACGAAAGAAGCCTTCATTTTTTCCTGTGATGTGACTGATGTCTGGTTGAACAAGTGTGATTTATACCAGACCTCTCCCTTAATATAACATATTTCTGCATTTCTTGTGAGAGAGCCCAAAACATTCATACATGAAAAAATCAAAAATAACTCCCTCAGAAAGGCTGAATTACATGGTTTGGAAAGTTACAGCTGTGTACATCTCATGACACTATTTTACTGCTAAAGAATTGTCTTTTTTTTACAAGTGATAACTGCAATCCAGTAGCAGCTAAACCATTCCAGTGGGTATAAGTAGCATATTTGGGCTATATATTAAAGATCAGTAACTCTACATGCTCTAAAATAAAGGCTTTACATTTTATCTCACAAATGAAGGCCAGTAAATTGTGAAAGAACTGTGCAGATATTAATAGTTCCAGTTCCACACTGTCACTTAGCTTTCTAGGGGGACACAAAATATCTGTCTTTTCCTGCCTATCCACTGTCACCCAGACTTATTAATTCAAGATAAGATTGCTATTCTGAATGGAGACATCAGGTCAAACACTGGAAACTTTTCCACTTCTGGCCCAGGGATAAGGTTGAAAGAAAGTGAGTGAGCAATGCTTGGAAAAGAATGCAGAAATTTGTGCAGATCTTTCAGCTGCCATCCTGTGATTGGTGGAAAATCAATCAAAATCAAAACCTGTTTTGATTTTCCAATGAACAGGATTTCAGATTGTGATAAATGAGGCTGCTTTGTGTCATGACTGGTGTCAGAAGTTTTATTTTCAGTGCTGGGATGCTGTGCAGGTGACCTTACAGTGAGAGGGCACAGCAGATGTGACACTGGTGAGTTTGAGTGCTCAGGGGAAAAGTGTGGCCTTGATATTCTGTATTCCTATGGCTATTCAAGCCCAGCTCTGTCTTTGCTCTGCTGACTGATACAAGTTCTGTGATGCAAACAAGGCCCAGAAAATCTTCTCTATACCACAAGGACCATTCCCAATTGTGCATCTCTGGAAGCACTTCCACTGAAGGAGCACCTCTTCCAGAGTCACTGATCCACTGCTGATGAGTGCAGCCAGTAATTTCCCACGTGGAGTTTGGTGTGGCTCCTCCATTCCTCTGCACATGGCTGTTCCTAAAGCCTGCCCCTGTCTCAGGGCTCAGTTGTGTGCTTTGCTTTTGCAGAACACACAGCCAGATATTAAACTAATTTCCTCAGCGCATGCAAAATCCCCTCCAGAGCCTGAAATTTTGGATCTTTTCCTTGCCTAAATTCTATTTAGCATCTAAGTGAGACCTAGATAACAAGCTGGCAGGCTGGAGCTAAAGTGACCTTTCTGCCAATGAGTAACAACTGCGTGTGAAGGGAAACAACTGCATGCAAGGGTTTTCCATGGGAACCTGAGTCACAGCCTGCTCAAGGAAACATGAAAATGCTCTCCCAGGTTTACACCATGTGTGCAGTGCATTTTGATGTGTCTTGTGATGCAGACCTGAGTGGCAGCTGAAGTCACCGTGGCACTGGAGCCCTGCTGTGGGTGATGCTCCCAGGGCCTGCTGCTGAGCTGGGCAAACCCCTGCAGGCAGCCCCAGCCCGGGTGAGAAATTCTGTTTATTCCAGATGAAAATTCAGCTGGCCCCTGTGTACAAAATTTGGGAATTTCAGCTTCAGAGTCAGAAATTATCTTAGCAAAAAGAGGCCCTTTAGCCTGTGAGGACCCAGCAGACCATGCTGCTAATGCCTGGCCTGTACCTCTAGCAGGGAGTGCTGCTCCCTCACCCTGCTGAGATAAACTGGGGAGCTGAATATCTGCTCACAGGTATTTTCAGGCTACTTTGGCAAAGCAGAAAGACAAATCCTTTTGCTCTGTATTTGCACAGCACCTAACTCAGCAGAGTCCTGGTGCCTTACTGGAGTTGCCAGGGACTTCTACAGCACAAATAACAAGTACAAAATGCATCTGCTACAGAGCTCACAAACCTTTCATGTTATTTATGTACTAATCTGAACAGTGTGGGCCAGATTTTGATCTTGGTTATTCTGGAGTAAATGAGATATGGGTTTGGCCTCACATCCATAGGATCTATAGTCAATCAGTGTTTCTAATGTGCTCATCATGGAAATATCTTGGCATTGTGTGGCTGGCCCACTTCAGTGTGACTAGAATAGCAAAGCATTATATTAAGCAAACAGAACAGTTTGATTTATAGATTTGTGGTAAGAATAGTTCAGTTTTCCAGGGTGTTCAATTTAATTAACATTCTCCAGGGAAAAAACTGCTATTGTTTCCCTAACCACATGCCTTCCAATACAAAATAAACTCTTGCTGGTGTGTATGTGCTGCTTAATTATCCTAAATGGTTCCTTTTGAAAGTTGTCTATTGACCTGCTTCTACACTTCACAAGTGGAGCATATCCTATTCACTCAAGAGTGTGTCTCTACCTGCACTTAGCAAGAAAGAGATACCAGATGAATTTTAACACTGCTAAAATGACAAATCAACCTGCTGCATGCAGCATTCCCCAGTGGTGTGTGTGAATAAGGCTGCAAGGGTGCTTTATAAAGCCAAATAAATTATAATAATACCTGTAGGTCCTAAATCCAGCCACTGTTTGATGGCTGGGGATAAATCTACAGCAAGGAGCTCTGTTTGGATGCTACTGGAGCACAGTGCAGGAGAGCAGGGGACAGTTTATCTGTTTGACCCACCAGGGATCAAATCCTGCTGTTGATATTCACCTTAAGCCACTCCATGGTTTTGATCTGCTGGTTTTCAGAGGGGTGAGCTACAGGAAAAGCAGATCCTGGGCTCAGGTCACCCCTGGCTGCCAGGCTGTGTAAATCACACTGCCTTTTGCACCAACACAGTGCCTGACCTGCTCTCTCCATCTCCCAGACTCTCTCGCAGTTTTTCAAGAGTGAAAAGAACTCAGAAGAAGAAGAAGAAGAATATGGTGGAGCAATCCTGACTCCATTTTTTCCCCAACATTTAAGTGGAAACAGAGCTGGGCCCAGTGAGTGCAGCAGTGTGGGATGACAGGAGGGTGAGATTTCGTGGAGTTGAGTCAGTAGTGAGAGCTGGCTGTAGCCGGCTCTGACTGAACACAATAAACAATTCCACTTGCAACATGCTGTACTATTTAAGGGCTCAGAGATGCCAGTGGGAGTTTTGCCTGAATAGCAGGCCAATAACAGGTCCTTACTCCCTATCATGTCTCATGAAATATCACAGCCCCATGTGTGCTGCAGAGGCAGATAACAGAGTGGTGGAGATAAGAGGGGGTCGGGCAGGGGCAGGAGGAGCAGAAGGGCTGTGCCACTGCCTCCCCACTTCTGGAGAGAGCCTCCCTCCAGCTGGTGAGCTCCTATCCATGCTGGAGCTGTCTGGAAGATGCTCTGAGGATGGCCAGGGAAACTGCACAACCAGGCCCTGGAAGCTATGGAGTAACTCTGCAGAGTAAATGACATGACTCCAACCATTCCCTCTACATTGAGCATCTATTCATCTCTGCCACTGTGTCTCCATCAGTTCTGCTTTCCAATGACTCCTTCTGTCTAAAAGAGGGACCTAAATTTTAGGGAAAGGTTAGAAATAATGTTTCTGCTATACAATGTGCAAGCAATTTATTGAATAGTCTCAGAAATCCAGCTACATTGCTTTCCTCCTGCAGTACTGCTGATTCAAACATAGAGCAGCAGGTTAAAATATATTCATAAGATACTAAAAAAAAAAAAATGAAACTTGTCAAAACAAGCAGCAGATTTCTCCCTAATATTATGGTATACAATTTTTATAAACGTGGAGGCAGCTTTTCTTAGAAGCATATTTTAAACTCATCTAAATTATATTAAGAGTCAAGGCCCAATTTGGTAACAAGCTGTGAGACATCAAGGGTTTCTTTAATGAAGAATTCACGCTGGAAAAATGTATGTCACAAGACATATGACTGGATGCCTCCATGCTTTCTAACCCTTTGCTCCCCATGCACTGATGCACACTGAAGTGTAAACCCAGAAAAGGGGGCTCAGATGGAGCCCTTGACTCCAAAGGGCCATTTGGGTCTCTCCATGAGCACACAGCCCTGCAAAACAAAGCAGCATCAGCAAAGATGCCTGAGGTTTGATTTGAATTTTGCTCTAGTTGAGTGATACTATTTATACCCTGGGCTAATCAGAACCAGGGCTGTTTCATCATTCTAAATGTCAGGAAAAATATATCATGTGCATCAAGGGAGAAATCTTGGCCCCACTGAAGTCAATGGCAAAACTCCCATTGATTTCATTGGGGCCAGGATTTCACCCTGAATAAAAACTCATGTTTCATACACGGTTTAAATGGCAATGGGTTTATCTGTGAGTGGTTTTAAAAAATTGTTTTGGAGAAAAATACATTACTGAAATGCAATTAGACATTTCTTTAGCCTTTACAGAGCAACCAATGTTTTCATGAGCAGTGTAAAGGAATTTAAGAAGAAAAACTCAAGGCTGAAGTTGTATGATATGCAATTGGGCAATTGTTAGAACACATAATTGAATGTGATTCAATGTCTCCAAACACAGTTTCACTAATAAGCTCCTGGGTTTGCATCTGGATGATCCAAATGTGAATATTTTTTCCTGCTGGGTGACGTAATAGCTCACCAGGACACCAGTGCAACGGATGTAACATATTTGATTTGATGAGCCTGTTGGACACAAGAAAGAGCTTGCAGTTGTCTCTCTGACTTGCTCTCTCACTAATGAAACCCAGCCCTGTGGCCTCTGAAGTCCTGCTGGGCTTGAGCAGCTGTCTTTGGTGCTGTCCCCAGCACAGGAGGTGGGCAGAGGGTCACTGTGGGCTCTGAGCATCATTAGAAAGGTTTGGTGAAGTCCTCAGCTCCAGCTTTACTTTAAATCAAAAGATTCTTGTATTTCCTTGCTGGCACGGTAAATGAGCAAAGTGTTAGGATTTGTAGGGTTCTATGTTTGGTGAGACAATTCACAAGAAGGAAAACAGCCTTGTTTTCACTGTCTAATTAGTTCACGGTGCATATTTCTTCAGCTGTGTACTTAATACTTCGAAAAGTATCATGGGATCAAGAAAACAGCTTTGCATTTCAGTCAAAAAAAGAAGCCAGTGGAAAAAAAAAAACCCATACATGAACAACATTGGAGAACACCACATTCCCACTTAAAAGTGCTTTCAAAAGATATGTTGTACTCAATGAATCTCACTTCTTCTAACCAAAGCCATAAATCTGATGTACAAAATGTTCCCTTATTTTGACTGGATCTATTTGAACTGATTAATTTCTCACAATTTTCTCTGAAAACCACACTGTGGCATCGCTTCAGCACTGACTGCCCATCTTGCATAGACACCATTGGTTCCTGAAATACTTGGGTTTCCTGTGAGTTTAGAATGGGTCCCTTCCAAGTATTCACTTTGTCTGATCTTGTTTAAATTATTTGAATGAGCAAAATTATAGCCTTTGATGCTACGTTGCGAAAACATTTAATCTATTTTGTTTTCAGCTTTCCTTTGACTGGTACAAGAAACAAAGCCTGGGAAAATAGGCAAATCATGACTTATGGGTGAGTGGCTAGTCACATTTGGAGCTAATTTCTTTTCCAAACATTTATACTTCCTAAGAAAAAGTTTCTCCAAAATAATAACTCCTGGAAGAGGCTACAGTAGTGGTCAGAGAAGAGGAAAACAAGACATCTGATGTAGTCACCTCGATTAAGGGCCTGTCCAATTAGGTTTAACAAGACAGGGTTAGAGAATCGTCCTAAAATACACTGAGGAGAGGAAAATATTAAGGAACAAAGAAGCCTCTGACCTCAAAGGACAAGAGAAAAGAATTTCAAACCATCTTGACGAATCAGTATAACCACAGCTTGATGGAGGGACAAAAATGGGATGACTCTGGCTCTGAGGATTGATGCTGAGATTAAAAAAGCAAACAGAAAAATAAATCCTTTCACTTCTAGACCACTGACTTGAACTCATAAACCAGTTAGTCATCATCATCTGATAGTTACTGAACATGTCCTCTCTGGAACAAACTGGTGGTCTCAACAGGAGCTCTGGGAGGCATAGGACAACATCCAAATCAAAGAACAATTTCCTGCTTGGCATTATTGCTGGCCATCTCCATAGGAAGGCCAAAGGAGCAAGCAATTAATAATGGGGGGAAAATCCCAACAATAGTTTATTACTGTTATTATTATTACTACTAGTACTATTATTACTGTTATTAATTCACAAGAGGAAATTATACAGTTGTCTGAGTATGGCAGTAATTATGCAGTTGAATGGGATTACTGCAAAGCAGGGCTGAGATGAGGGATGCAAGCTGTGGTTGGATTAGGAAAGCAGCTGTGGCTGCTCTGCCTTGGTGAGGGACAGAACCAGGGCTGTCACTGCCTGGGACCCAAAAGCAGCAGCTATTTTTGCATGAACTGGGCCCTGCTCTTGCAGGCAGGGCTGCAGCAGCTCCCACCCTGCCTGGAGATGCACTGTGGTGGGGAGGAGCAGTGGCACAGACTCACCTATGGGTTGTGTCCTTTCTTCTGGCTGGCCCCAGCAGCTCAAATCCCTTTTGAGTGAAGATTCCTCCAGAGGATTGCTCAGCACCCAGGAAACTGCTGTCAGGCAAAAGCAGGAGCTGCACTGAGGCTGAGCAGACACCCAGCAGTGTGCAGTGTCACAGCATCCTGTCCTGGCCCTGGCTGAAAGCACAGCAGCCCCTGAGAGCTGCTTTCCCCAGGCCTGCCTTTGCTTTCCTGTGTTCTCTGGATGAGCAGAATGGAACAGTCACAAAGTGCACTCATGATCACTTCACCAGTGTTTGAGAAGAGGATCATCCCCCAGTCTGTTCCAAGGGTTAGAACATAACACTTCATCTTTGCTATGTTGGCCCTAAGGTGGTAATTTTAGTGAGTTTTGTATTCTGTGCTGATTTATGGTGGCTAAACGAATGTAATAAAACTTCCCAGATCCTTTTTCATGTGCATTATTGATAAAAACACTCAGTAAAAGAAATGTGTAAATCCATCTTTGTGAGCTCTAATACTTGTTGGTGGCATCTGTTTTTTATTTAACAAGATGACTGAAAATGAATGTAACTACAAAAACTCAAACAGCCAAATGTGTACATATCATTGTGTAAAAACTGCAATTTCACCACTCACTGATAATCAGCCCTGATTTATTTGAACAGACTTTGAGGTTCTGACTCCACTTCTCACCCAGGGCTTCAGCAGCAGTTTTCCTTAGGCAGGGTCTTCCAGGTCTGACCCAGACATATCCATTTGCAACAACATCCACTGGAAAGGGTTTTGCACATGGTAACAGCAGAGCGAATCAGAAGAATTGGAGTTTCCATTCAGTTACAGTCTTCTGTGCCTTGGCAAACCCTTAGGGCATTTACTAAGTGAGTATGAACATCTTTTGTGCTATCTTATGACAAAATGGCCTGTTTATGGAATGACACCATTTCTGGATATGGAAAAGTTACCTTTATCATATATCATGTGTAACGATCACATAAGAGATTAAAAAATGGAGATATGTGGGAAGAAGGGAGTGTGCAGTGGATTATTCAGCACCAGGGAAATACAATGTGCAGGAAAAGAGGAGAGTCTCTGGAGACTGTCTGGGTTGTTAGCATTGATAAGAACAACTGGGAGGTGATGCTGAAGCTGGGCTGGTGTTTGTGGTCAGGAAGGGCTTCCAGGGGATGCTGCACTTCCCATGTGAGGGACAGAGCTTTGTATGTGGGTTTGTCACTGGCACACAAATAGGCCAGAACAGGTATAAATGAAATAATCTTTCTCTGTGCATGGTAATGGAATCCTTGCAGGTTGATAAAGAGCAAATCCAGCTGGTTATCTCCCCAGATACAGTCTCCCACAAAAAGAACTGGTGCAGCTCTGGTGTACCAGGTAGGGATCAGATTCTAAACATGGGCAGGTAAGGGCAAGGCAGATATGACTGTGAATGATGGGAGACATCAGCAGCTCTCCAGCACAAACCACCTAAATGCCCAACAGCTGGGCTGAACATTTTCCTGGGACAGTGTCTGGTGTAATTTGCACAAAACTGTGTTGACAGTTCATAGTCATGAATAATGTGACAATCATGGCACACGTGCAAGCAGGAGGAACTTTCTGCCAAATTTATCATCTCTGTGTGCACAGTGACAAGTGTTCACCCACCTCAAAACAGAGCCAGGAATCCTGGGCCAGTGGCTGAGACATCCATTTGTGTCCCTCAGTCATTCTCCAGCTATTCCAGCAGCTTTTCCTAAGGATGCTTCTTTCCAGTTCTGCCTGATTTGCAAATCCACAGCTGTATGGCTGAGGAATGTAATAGGGTTAGATCCTTGGGAATTTTGGACCTGCAGGCTTCAGTGAGCCTTGGGGGAGTTATCCAGGCTCGGAAGACATCCATCAGGTCCTTATTCCAAAGAAATCCTCCACCATCTGCCTCATTCCACACGCCCTGAAGCCAGTGGGAGTCCTACCAGATAATTCAATAGAAATCAGCCCAGGACTCACCTAAAAACACACCTGTTCCTTACAGCATAAAGTGATAAGCTGCAAAAGGTTTGGTTTTTAATTGGACACTTAATACCAGCTTTGGCAGGTGATTAAACTGTGATTTACTTCCAAGGGAGATAAGAAGTAAATTTCTAAGGAATTCTGGAGCGATGGTTTAACAGCACGGTAATTATACAGAGACTCTTTTGGAAGAACTGGGCAAGTTAAGGGAGAACCAGACATAAATAAGTGAGTTATTTTCCTTCCTACACTCAGAAGACACAGGAGATTAGAAAATGACAAAAAAATAGAGCAGTGTTTAAGTAGTTTGAAAATAAGGGATTGTGAGTGGACACAAAAGCTGCCCAAGAAATGTTTAATAAGGAGCCAACAAGGAATGTATTTCCACTCCAACTGAAACAGAAGTGGCCAGTGCTATCAGAACATCAATGTATACAAATCAAACAATACAGCTTAACTAGCTCCCATGGGTAAAATAAAGAGGCATGAAGTAGGGATTTGTCAGTCATTGAGACCTTTATTAATAACAACTGCAGTTTAAAGAGCATGGGTTCTGGTACTTGCAAACAGGAAGCAGCAGCACTCAAACAAGAAAGCCAACATTTCATTGCATGTAAAGGAAGATCATAATTCAGAGGGAAAAAAGAAATTTTTTTTGAAAAAAAATTAAGCTACATGACTGCAACAAAGTCTGGGATACTAATAAAGCACTTTTGTGTTTTGCATTATAGAAATACAATATTCTTAAGTATTGTATTAGAATTGTCTGACTGGTATTGGGACAAATATGCAATGGATAAAGAGAACAACTGTTCAAAATGGTCAAAGAATGAGGTTCATCTCCCACACTCACCTGTCTTCACAGCAAATTTTTTGATTTTTCCAAGGACATATTAAAGTAGTTTTTCACTTTTAGGCTTCTGTTTGACAGGGGGAGATTATTTCAGGCCTCTTGTGGTGATGCTAACCATAGTCCTCTGTGCAGAAGGCTTTTTAAGCACTTGGGTTTGGATAACTCTGTGAGTGGGAGCAGAATTTTTTATCCTCACACCCAGGCATGGACTGTACTGCTGAGGGTGCACCCAAAAGTGCCTGAACGTGGCTAATATTTTTGGCTAGATTACCTCTACTGAACCTTTCCTTTCCTCTGGTTTGTTTGTCTTCCCACAAATCTGGCATGAAAGATCTACTTTGGGGGGCAGTCCTGCCCCTTCAGCACCTCAAAACCCTGGGAATGGGAGGCAGGGGTCCTGTAGAACCCATCCCCTCAGTGCACCAGAGCTCCCAGGCAGTCAAAAAGTCCCATAGGTCTGTGACACCCCTGTACCCCCTACAGCAATTTGTCCCCCTGTGGTCTGACTGGTTTAATGGCAGCTGGATCATGACTACTGTGTTTTTGTGCAATTGTTCTCCACTGCAAACACAGGTGTTTGCTGGGGCTATAAAGTACACACAGCCCCAGACACAACTCAAGGGGGGGTTTGTACCTGTCTCCTGGTAATTCTAAGTTAACAATTTTTCACCTGAAAAATAAATATTTCCCCTTTGTCCTTTCCTCAGGAATATTGAAGAGAAAAGGACTGCATCCTGTTTTGTGTAACTAGGTCAAAAGCAGCAGTAATTATATAATAATGGCTTGGAAAGGCAGTATTTCAGGACAAGGTGTTTCAAGCCAACAACTTCAGTCATAAGAATGACAATGGTATTTATTGCAGGAAATCCCTTGCAAGAAAAATATCTGCCTATTACAGACAGCAATAAAGTAAAAATTTTGCCTTGAGCATATTTCTTCCTAAGGCAGAACAGTAAATATCTGAGCTGTAGAAACATTAAAATACCTGTAACTAGTAAGAATTTACAGTTCTACAAAAAACGTTGTCAACAATGTGTGTAGGTGCTTTAGAGATAAGTAGGCATTTACTAAAGATTTATGGATTACTGTGTTCTGTGACATCATAAAATGTGGGGAATCTGAGTGCAGGACTGTTTGGTGGTCAGCAAAAGACACTTAGACCATTAGGCTGTGCCATACATCATTCCTCAGGTTATTTCCTTGATAGATCTTGGAAAAGGTGTTGTATATCACAAATAGTCTATGACCTCAGAAGCCAGGCTGGGAGCACCTTTATTCCATTAGAAGTTGACCTTAATACCATTTAATTTTTTACAAAGAAAGTCATTACTTCGAGGTTTTAAATGTTTTTTCCAGATTGAAGCTGTGACCTCAGCTTTAGGATGATGTTGATGTTTGCAATCAACCGTATTTCTGAGTTTGATGATTCCTCATGCACTCATTAAATGTGATTTTCTTGTGCAGTTGTACAACACATTAAAAGCAAATGAAGTTATACATCCTCATTTAAAATAGTTTGAAAGGAAAATCAGTCCCACTCACTGCTGCTTTTGTGCAGTGTGCTTCCACCTTCACTGGCACTTCATTTGGTGAAGCCAAGGATTTTATCTCTAAATTTCATAGCTATGTAACAGACAGTGATATTAAATGGGATACACGAGGGACACTGGTATTATGGAGCTCATTTGAGCTGCTTTTATACATTGCATTGCCTTGAAAACAAATTAGAATCTTCAGTCTAAGACCAGAAAGGTCAGGAAGGGGAGAGGAAATTTTATAGACTAAGTACAGTAAGGTATTTGGGATGTGTATTTCTGGAGGTGATCTCTCCATTCATAAATTACTTTGTGTTCCTCATTTTTCCCCTCCTTTCCCTTTCTCATTCCAAAGGACCTGGCCTGGCTGTACCTGTCATCTTGCAAAGGTCAAACAGAAACTGGGACATGGATCTCCTGGTGGAAACATGGCCAGGACAGATTGCCTGGGAGCCTTGCCCTGTGCAGGAGGAGGGGACAGGGAAGATCACAGAACCACAAAATATTGGAATGGCATGGGTGGGAAGGGATCTCCAAAGGTCACCTAGTCCAACATCCCTGCAAAGAACTGGGACATCTTCAACTAGACCAGGTTGCTCAGAGCCCCATCAAACCTGGCTTTGGGTGTTCCTAGGGATGAGACATCTGCCACCTTTCTGGACAAGCTGCTCCAATGTTTTGCCATCCTCACTGTAAAGCACTTCCTCTTTGTATCTAATTTAAATCGACCCTCTCTTATTCTAAAACCATTACCCCTTGTCCTTTTGCAATAACCCTGATGAAAAGTTTGTCCCTGGAGGTGTTGGAAGGTGCTCTAAGGTCTCCTTGTGGCCTTGCCTTCCAGAGATGAACAACCACCAACTCTCTCAGCCTTTCCTCATAGGAGAGGTGTTCAATTCCTCTGACCATCTCTGTGGCCCTCCTCTTGACCCACTCCAACAGGCCTTTCCTGTGCTGAGGAGCCCAGAACTGGACACAGTACTGCAGGTGGAGTCTTGCTGAAGTGGGTTAGGGGGCAGAATCCCCTCCCTCAGCCTCATCCTAGAAATTTAGAGATAAGATCAAAAAGAAATGGAAGGGGAAATTACTGGAAAGGCCAATCTGTGCCAAGATTTCAGTGTGTTTCCTGTCTTCTCTTCATGGAAATGGACATCAGGGGCAAAATAAAAGTCTTTATTGCTGGGAAACGTATGAAAAACGAAGCAGCAGAGAAGCCATTCTGCACAGAGGGATTGCAGCAGCCAAGGAGAATGGAGGGCTTTGCATATCCAGAGTGAAGCTGCTGGGAAGGAGCTGCAAGGGGATTATGCAAATCCCTGATTGGGTGAGCAGGGGCTGATTGCCAGAGCAGGGCATGCACACACTGCCTGTACCTGGGTAGTGATTATGCAAATTACACCCCCCCAGCCAGGGTCCAGGGCAATTGGCTAAATGAGAAAAACTCTGGTTATGCATCAGCAAATTCAGCACTCAGCCCAGCCCACAGGCTGTGCAGAACAAACACAAACACTCAGCCCTGCCTCCCCCTCTCCCTGGGATCCACCGGGGTGGCATCAGATCCCCTTTGAGTAAAAGTGGGTGTCCATTTCCATTTTCTGTGGGTCAGCCATCAAAAGGATAGAAAATGGAAGCTCAGATGAAAACTTCTCTCCATGTTGCCTGCAGTTCTTTGATGCCAGGAAAATTCTGTTGTTTGTCAAAGGAGGGATGCACCTGCACAGTGGATGGGCTCAGACCTTAGTTTTGCACTATGCATGGGAAAGATCTGGAGGGATGTGAGATATAATTAAAAGATCAGATATTTAATACATATTCCATGTTTTTTTAGGGGTTCAATGGCATCTAAATTTGTGAGAAGATAGAGACATTGCCCTGCCCTACTTACAATAAAATGTTAATATTCAGAAGTTTCTTTTTATTCTTTCTTATTCCAGTGTGTACAATTATGTGCCTATATGTGTGCAATCCAGCATCATTCTCAAATCCAGCATAATATCTCAATATAATTTAATTTACTTCTGAACAGCCTTTAATGTTTTCAGGAGCTTCTCACAAAAGGAATCTCATTCCCATGAACACCTAAGCCTGAAACACCTCTATAATTCTCACTGCAGAATGTTGGAAAGACATGACTCAGAAATCCAGGAAAATACACTAATTATATTGTACAACTAATTGCACTCTGCAGTTTTCATAGCTTACTGGCAGATGGGTGATTCAGATTTTGAGTTGATTGGGCCAGTTTAAAAACAGAATGTAACTGACTAATAGCTGGACATGTCAGAAGAAAGGAAGGAAATTGTCCATCTCATCCTGTGGCACAATATAAGAGCCCACTGAACTGGCTGGCAACAAAAAATCAGTTTATTAGCATGTCAGGATTATAAGCAAATTTATTGGTAAAGCCCATGCCAGTGAGGAAGAGAGTGAAAAAAAGGTCCACAAAGTTTTCCATACTGAATTCTCTCCCTAATCATTCCCCTGGGTGGGCAGAATCTGCTTCTGTGTACAACAGGTTATTGGTGATAGGGGCAAATGTTAGTCCCAGGGGACCAATTAATTTTAACAGAAGCTCCCTGAAAATCAGGGAATGAGGCCAAATATTATTCCAGAGAAAATCAGGTGAGTGTTTACATCTGGGAGAAAAGAAAGGGGTAATATATAAACATATGAGGCATGAAGGAAACCTAAGTGTGGTCTGCAGGCAGGACAGGGTGCACAAGCCTGGCTGGGGGAAGCCCAAGTACCTTCAGTCATAAAGCAGTAATTATAATTCAATATATTTGCTCTCAAAATTAACTGCCCACTGCCAAAAGATGGATTTTGGAAACCCAAGATGTGGGCAGCTATTCCCAGTCTCCACAGGCTGTGGTTGGTGATACGACATGGGGAGAGAGGAGAGTGGAAGCTGACAGGAGATTTTTTCTGATTAATGCTCTGCTCTCTTTTAAATAAGCTAAGAAACATTTGAAGAGTAATACATTGCAGTAACTGATAACTCCTAGACTATTTCTAGCCCACTTTTATGGAGGTATAGAACAAATATCACTTAAATAACTTGCATCTGTCATGACACCAGCTTGGTCTGTACCTGCTGGGCTGCAAAGCTGTGTAAGCAGCAGCTTTCAATGAAGTATTGATTCTTGTCAGTTTGCAAAGAGGAAAATAGAGAATGTCAGCCCTGCTGCAAGAGAGACATCATGGAAAGAGGAGATCACAGGAGAGCTGAGCTGTGCTACAGAGTCCTCCCCTCTGCTTGAACTGCAGCTCCTGTGCCAGCAATGAATGAAATTTGTGATGAGTCAGGGCTGCTTCCTCACCTGTGAAATCCTTGCTGCTCTGGAGCAGCACAGTCAAGGGCTGCTGGGGATCTCTGCTCAGCCCCAGGTGGGCAGGTGTCCCAGCCACATAAACCACTGTGACAATTGACATTAATTGGCACCCTTGTTGCAGTCTCCAAGGAGAGGCTAAAGATTTAATGGGCATTGAGAGTGAATTATTCCCACATGCCTCAAGGTGATCCCTCCAGGGCTGTGCATGGGCAGGCCAGAGCCAGACTCCTGAGCTGCCACCTCTTGTGATGGATTTGCTTCACTAATATTTTTAAAGGACAAAGACAAAAGGGAAACTTAGAGTAGCAGGGAAAATAAAAGAACAGCATGTTGTTTCTCAAAGACATCTTGGAACTGAAGTAAATACTTTTTCTTGGATAATTGTGAGGTCAAATGGATGAATCTTTATGTACATTTTGGTGACTCTTCATATGAGCAAATACTTGATACTGATGCTGCCTTTTTGAGAGAGCTGAATGATTTCAACATCTACTTATAGATGAAATACAGATTTTGTTATCACCTTAAGTGTTAAATATCTGTATTATTTTCAGATGGAACCTGTTTGAAAACAAAGTAAAAAAAAAAAAACATTCCATAAAGGAACAGTTTATTTCTGAAATTCCCTGGCTTCTTTTTGTTTGCATTTATCATGCTTTATCCTAAGTGTGAATAACAGACATTTTTTGTGGGCTGCAGGATTTTAGAAATAATAAAAGAATGCTTTGGAAATGTGTCACCTCTTCAGTTATAACTCAGCAAGTCAGGAGGCAAGATTTCCCAGTGCTAGCTTCTCTTATGTTGGCTACTATCTCTATGTCTGAAACAATTTATTTTCAGATTGACTATAAAAAACAAGACATCAGATAATTGTCTGGCCAAAAAATATGTAAAGTATTGCACTATATCTGGGGGCTCATTAGCAAAAGCATAGATGCTTTTTAGTAATCCATAAGGTGATACTTTTTAATGAATGCTGCAAATTATTCTACTGACTACCTAAAGATTAATAATAGATATGGCTGCTGCAACAAACAAGTCTCAAACCTCTGGAGAGAACTAGAGAAAGTGGATAATAATTAGAATAAGAGCACGACAGCTATTCTTATATTCATAGTTTTGATCCTATCAGCTAAATGGTGGTTGTGGTTTGTGTTGTGTCTGCTGTAAACAGACTCCTCTTGGAGTGGGATCCTACCCTAAGAACACTGCTTGGTGTTGTGGATAGGAAGAGGAAGGGATTTTAACTCAGACTCAGGGTTTAGTGCTGCCTAATTTCAGCAGAGTTAAACATCTTTACAAGACCTGAAACCTTGCAGTTTAATTATCTCCAAGGATGATGTCCATCCTTTTGAAAGGAGACTGAAAACAGGCACAGTATTCAGCTAACTTTATTCTGGAGAATTGACAAGGACTCTCACAGGTTTTGTTTTAGTGAAGTCTCTCCCTTGTTGCAGCTTGTGAACTCTGCAAAGGAGGTACAGAGAATGAAGAGAGTTTTGAGATGTAATATCCAATATAACTAGTCATGTGAATTATTAAAAATTGGGCAAATATCTCAGTGGCAAACAGCACTGGACACCTCCAAAGCCCTTGTATCACACCTCTAAGAGTTTGTCTGAGTCACACCCTGCTGCTGGTTAACCTGTGCTGTTGCCCAGGCTTTGGAGGATGGTGAGCAGTGCTTCATTCCCACTCACACTGGGAATAGACAGCCCAGTGCCCATTCTGACTGGGTCTGTGTACAGCAGGAGAATAAAAGGGTCTAAAAGAGCTTATATGAGTTACTGAGGTCTCTATAATTGCACTCAGCTGTGTGTTCCTGTTTCCATATCAGGTGAAATGTCTCAATGATCCTCAAAATGAAAGCTCCAGAGAGAGAGAAAGGCCAGGACACCTCAGTGGCTCCTGCCAGTTTGAATCTCACCCAGTGTGACCAAACTGGCTTCTCTGGGTGTAGAGGGTACAAGGCTGTGCTTATTGCTTAGAAATGCTTTGTTATGGTGCATCATCTCTGACCTAGGCTTGCTCTAAAGCTCTCAAAATCCATGGGAACGCTCTCAACTGATTCCTTTAAAGCTTGGATCAGTTTTATTCCCTGGCAAAAGAAGGCCTGGCAGTTCTCAAACCCTCATGAATCCTGCCAAATGGCATGTGACTCTGCCAAAACCTGTGGTGGTTTCTGGAGAGGAGGAAATTCTCCACAAAGAGGAACCTCAGAAAGTTTTTTTGCCTTCAAATGAGAAAAGGTGAATGTCACAAGACTCCTGTTGTTCCACCTGCACTTCAGCAGTGATTAAAAAATACTCTGTCCACAGTAACCCAGCACAGCACAATGATCTCAAACTGTAGATAAAATTATTCAGAGACAATGATTCATGGCTGGCCTGGTATGCAGAACAAGCAGAAAGGCAATTTAATTTGAACATGTAAGCACACACCAGTCCCTGCACAGTACCCTGCCAAATTGGATAAGTTCTCTATTAGTTTCTGCCTATATTAAAAAGAATTCCCAGAAGGTCCTGTTTAAACAATGTCTAAATAAATACTTTCCTGATCATTTCATAAATTGCTATAGCACCTCAGGAAACTCAGTGAGCACCCTGATGGCTGTCAGCTTGGAAATGAATGGTGTGATTGTTATAAAAGTGTTGGGCTGGTCTTTTTGTACTTGGAGCTCTCACTGTGAGAGATGTGTCTTCCACAGGAATGACTGACTCTTCACTGTCTTGGCTGCTCCCTGAAAGGGAGCTGTGGGGTCTGAGGCCATGATAAATTAATTTTTAGGTAGCCTGATGTCTTGGATGCAGCCCTGGGGTCTTCACAGAGAGCTGCCACTGTCCTTCTGCATCACCTGAGATCATCTTACCCCATCCTCCATAGCCCAGCTTCTCCATCTGTTAAATTAGAGCATGAGATGTAGATTCCCACTGTAAAAAAAAGAAGTCTGTATCTCCATGATAAAGATGTTCTCCAGGATGCTCTACAGCTGCTGGTACAGACTCCAAATCCTCTACCTCCTTGTTTGCCTTGGATGGCCAGGTAGGAAATCAGTATCCAACCCTCTGGATTTGGTCCTGAACTGCTGCTTCAAGTGATTTGGTAAATTAGGTATTTCCCAGCACTAGTTTAAAAAGATATAGCCTACTTTCATTTATTAATCCTGAGGAAATCTTGATTTCTAAAGGAAGCTTCCCTACCCTGACAAAGCTCTGGGGACATCACAGTTTAAATGGCATAATCAAATTCAAAGTCAAAACCAAATATGAACATCCACCAGAAGTTCAAAAACATTTAAATTATAAGAATTCAGTGGTTAAAACCATAGGGAGCTTGCTGTTCACACACTATTGAAAGTAAAATAAAAAGGGCACTTCTTGATTTAAAAGTGTGAGCACTTGTTATTTTTAAGTAGGATTAAGTATCTGGACTTCCAATTACACAATGGAAAATCCCTTTTTTATTGGTAAGATTTTAATTAAGTACCTTGATTTCTGTAAATGGGAGCTTCATTTGACACTTGTGGCCAACTTTGAATAAGTGCTAATAGAAACTGTGTAAATTCTGCTGAACTACATAGCTCTGAGTGCTGCTCAAAGAGCAGTCTGCCTCCAATTTCAATTCCTTTAGAGAAAATCTGAAATAAGCACATTGAAGTCAATGTTGCACTGGTAGAAAGCAGAGTAAGAATTGAGCCATGCCTAGGCCTGCATTAGTTTGTGCACTGTATGGTGGATACCATAGAAATGTACATAAAAATGAATATATTTTTCAAGTCCTGTTACAGCCAGATGATTTGTACAGAAATAAAGTTGCAAAAGCAACCTCCTGTGCAGCTTTCAGCCATGGATCTTCCTTTCTGGAAGCCTATTGGGGAAAATAAAATACATTGCCACTTGCACAAGAATCAGTGGAAAAGAAGAAATCATCCTGCATTTCTACCTTCAGAGATGGTTTATTGCCTTAGATTTCTGAATTATATGACTTTTCTTCGCCTTGAGTTTTAAACATAAGGTAGATGATGCATTTATTTTGTAAGAGCATCCTTTAACATGGATATATTGACACATTAACCTGATGAGACTTCTCACAGTGTCTTTCTTAGACAGAAATGTGTTAAGTAGATATTTATAGAACATTGACTCTTGTGCCTCTAGTAAAGGATGGCATATACCTCTGGAATAGATGGCTTTTAATATTTTTATATTATTTAACTTGAAGACATAGCTAAAGAAGCATTTAATAATTCCTGAAACTTTGCTAACATGATAATTTTAATTACGTTAAACGATAATTTGTAGTTTCAAGAGTTTTCACCTTCCAGTCAATGGCTGAGCCTTATAACTATTACATCACAAAAAATGAAAACTACAGACACTTGATGGAGAGTGTGTCTTTTACTAATATAAATTTTGTTTATTCTGTTACTTATTTTTTCTCTGAATTTGATGGGGTGTGGGTAATGCCCCTGTCACCTAGTTTTAGCTGCATGAAATTCAGAGATCTTCCTCTGAGTTGTTTTTCTGGATGGCATCTGACTCTATGTGATTATCACAGTCACCAGGTAAGAATAAGGTGCAATTCACTGAATTATTTTAGACTTTTTTGGTAAGATGGGTTGCCCTTGCAGTCTTTATTTAATTAGGATGAAAAGTTCAGCAAATCACTTGCATCTGGATGTCTACTTTTAACTACTCACTTTATGTGATTTCTTGGCTTATTTTCAAAGTGTGTACATTAGTTAATGCTAATTACTACTTTATTTTCAGGAAGACCCATGGACTTTAGTGGGAGGAGTTGTCCAACCTAATTTAAAGCCCAATGTATGGCTTTGCAATAATTTATATTTTCCCAGTATTTAGATTGCATTCCCATACACTCCTCTCATCCTTTTCCACCTCTCCCCCACCACACACATCCTGTGTATTCTGCATCCATTCCCCTCCTGTGTCTTGTAGCCCCCTCCCTTCCCTCCCAGCTGGCTCTTCACCATGGACACAGATTTAATGAGCTGCACCCTAAGGTGGCTTGGACAAAGTTTCCCATGAGCTTTTTTAAAAAAAAGCATAAGAGGTAAGAAACATTCTTTTAAAAACTGGTCACTTACAAATTTCACTGTGCACAGCTGCTGTTTCATCACAAGGAAAGTTGCAGTGGGGATCCTCAGAAATAAGTTATTCTCAGTTATCCTCAGTTATAAGTTATTCTAGATGTAAAGTGTTGCTGATAGCTCCAAACAAAATATTGAAGGAAAAGTGTAAATGATAGTAAAAGCAGGTGTCTCACTAAGAGGGACTAAGAGCACTGTTCATGCTCTCTGCTGAAGAGTATAAGCTTGATGAAGAAAGCAGGTGACATCATGTTGTTTACAATAACTTATGCAGCAAAATTTGCCTTTTTCCTGCTTTCTGACTGTCTCCTGGCAGACCTAAAAAAATAAATAAATCCCATTTCATCCATAAGAGCTTTTGTGCTGCTTTTCTCTTTTGGTGGAGAGATTTCACTGAAATTATTTGATAGTCAGTGTCTGAGTTATGTGATTAGTTACCTATATCACATAGCATGGGTTTTAATCTCAGAGTGAATAAAGATTGCTCTTGGGATCAGGAGGAGAAATTCTCTGGAGACTGAGACCTCATTGCTAGATGGGAAACAAATAAGAAAGCAGTGGAACATTTTAGGAAACTGTGTGAACCAATCTTTAATGAGTATTTCTAGCAATACTTCGTTGCATAGATTAATTTCATTTCTTTCCTGTAACATTTGCACAAAATAACTGGGTGTATGTAATCCCAATGTGTAAGAACAGGGAAGGAGGGAAGAGGGAGGGAAGACTCCCTTGTGTTCAGCAAGAAAATGATTCCTCAAGTCCTGGTGAACTGGATTTGCAGGGGGAGGGAGGAAGTGTGGCACAGGGATGTGTGGGATTGCCTGCTTGGGATTTGTGCATAATGAAGTTGGTTAATCAGTGCAAGTCAAATTGGAAATCCACAGATTATGTGATACAAGTATTGTCTGCAGCACTTCAGAACCTGTTCTAATCAAAAGCCAGGTTGAGGGAAGATAAAACAGATTTGTGCTAAAATGAAAGAGAAAAAAAATCTGCTCTCTCTAAGCAATAATCCATCTTGATGAAACCAGAGTGATCCCATGAG
This sequence comes from Peucedramus taeniatus, assembly GCA_013400575.1. Lineage (NCBI taxonomy): Eukaryota > Metazoa > Chordata > Aves > Passeriformes > Fringillidae > Peucedramus > Peucedramus taeniatus. The sequence goes on along the minus strand of WBNO01027079.1, from coordinate 74,062 downwards.
CAAGGCTTTAGTGAGCAAACCAGAGTGGGCTCACTACAGTGAGCTAAATGGAGCTTGCTTGTCTACAATGGTCATTACAGCTTTTCTTTGCATATTAGCCTTCATTTCTATCACATGTGCATTTAGAGCTTTGGGCAGGTATTGACAAAAATCTGAATATATTGCACCTCTGCTGCCTAATTACAGTGGTGACAGCAGAAGACAAAGGATATACCTGAGATCTGAGCGAGGTGTTAAATCATAATAACATGTGTTCACACCATTCCTATATATGGGATGAAAAAATCCCACTAATTAAGGTTACTTTGTTAGACTGATAGGTAATTACCAGAGCAAAACTTATAACCTCCCAGCCCTTAGAAGGAAAAGGTCAAAAATAATGGTGCAGTCCTTCATAAATCTACAAGGAATGGAAAAGGAATACCAAGTAACTTAACACAGAGGAATTTTAAGTTTCTATACACACTCTTTAATGCTTCTTAAAGAGCACTGCTTAGATTTATATTTCTTTCAGCTTACAGGACATTCTGAATTTAATCTCCCCGTAGCCACTCGTCTACAATGATTTCAGCTGTGGGTCACAAAAGTTAAACCTGATAACAGCTCCATTGCAGCCCTTCTGCTTTAGAGGTCAATGGAAAGTTTCTCAGGAGGCATCATTCAAAAATAATATCTACTTCTACACGAGAGATTTGAGTCAGAGTTTGATTTCCTCCCTTCTTTGACTTAGAGACTTTTCTTTGATTAAAATGAAGAGAAGTACTAAATGCTGAACAGCTCCTGGAGAACACATCTCTCTTAAAGAGCCACCCTCACCAAGCTCACATCTATAATATGAACCATGATTTTGTTGGTACAACAAGAAATAAACATTGCAGACAACTGTTAGGAAAAACTGGTGATATTAGGGGGCCTATTAACACTCCGTCAAATTAACAATATATTTCTAATCCCCTTGAGTGTCATATGTGTTTTTTCTTATAATATTGTCTGATTCTCTCCTGCATTAATGAGGTGGACTGCTGCCAAAAATATGCAAATGGAAATCCAGTGGACCTGCCCTTGTAAATTCAAATATCTAGGAATTCGCACTTAAATGAGAGTTGAGAAACTCCCAAACCAAACAGTCTTTTGGTGGCAAATCCTGTGCTGTTAGATTGCTTGCACCAGTGCTGGAAAACATCAATATGTAAATACCTTGAACTCTAAACTCCTGAAGTCTGTATTATCTGAGTTTTTACAGTGGAGGTGTCAGGTCCCCTTTAAACTCTCTCCCACATTTAAATACAGATCTGCAATCAAATTATAGAGCTTTCCCTAGGAAACAGCAAGTCATGTAGTTCCCAGATAATGTAGACAAACAAATCACATTTCCTTGGCTCTCCCACCCTTTCTGAATCTGAAAATTACTTCTGCAGCTGAAAACGATGTCTTAAAGCAGAGGAGAAGCACACTCATCTCTACACACACACAAACCCCATGTTTAATATAGCAACAGATTGTAATTCTCCTTAGAAACAAAACAAAGCAACAATAATGCTACACAAAGCACTGGCAACCACACAAACTCACTCAGTGGCCCCTACTAAATCTGGGGTTAGGCATTATGGCACAGGGTATTGGAAAGCACCCCAGCCCTGCCTCTCCACAGCCCCTTTTTCCATATGTTCCTTATTTCTGGTTACCTTCCAGCTGCCAGATGTTCTTTCCCACTACCACCATCCTGGACCTGCAGACCCCCTTTTCTGGGTAGAAATAATAGCATGCAGATTTCAGGAATATTTGCCTTTATTTGATGCTATTCTTGTCCCACCCTCGCCGTGGCTCCAATCTCACTGAAAATTACATGGTAGATGATCTTCATTTATTGGGCATGTATTCATAGATTTTAAGGCAAGCAGGGACCAATATCACTGTTTAATCTGGATTTGTGCATGAAAAAATTGTAGATTTTAGCTGGTGGTGCTGGTGTTGAGTCCAAGAGGCAAGAACATATCCAGCAGCCCCATACTCCTGATTGCATGCAGGCCAAAGGACAAACTGGCTCACATGGATAAGATCCAAAATTTAACCCTTCTCCCACTAAAATCTTGGATTTTATTCCATGTGAACAGAGAGGGTTCCTGACCAGCTCAATCCCTATGAGTCCACCTTCCCAAACTGATACTGATCCTCAGCTTTTTCCTGTTATCTGGAGAGCTACATAACAATTCTTAACATATGAAAAAGAGAGAGTGAAAAATCAAATAATAATGCAATTCTCCACTTCTCCATTCAGCTTCTGGAGACCATCATCTACTTTCTTCTGCTCTTATGCAGTAGGATCTAAGCCACTCTCATTTTTAGTGGAAGCTTAATGTAAATCATGTGAAAAGCCATGCAGTGTTTCCCTGAAGTGTCCATGCTAAATTGCCATTCAGGAATCCATACCTTTCAGTGGGGAAAAAAAAAAAAAAGAAAAAAAAAGAAGTTTAGTTCCTATTTGAGACAAGTGGTTGTGATATAAATCCCAAACAAGAAATATAAAATAAAAAGATGGAAGAAGCAAAGTTATATTTTTATTCTATTTAGGTACTCAAACTGCAGCTAAATGTGTAATAGAGTTTACAAAAGCACATAAGTGATAAACTATGACTTCAGGAATGAAAATATTCTAAAAGTTTTTTCACAGTATAGGTTCTCATTTAAAAGGATTAAAGCCTTGTCCAGGTACTCATTGTGTTCTGCATTTCTGAAGACTCCAAAACACAACCACATGAGTTTTATCAAGGCTTGCATAATTTCATGTTTTCAATAAACAGATATACAGGACCTAGCTGCTTCTGGGGTATATCTGTGTATGTTTGATTTTTTTTTTCCCTGTATAAAATGCAAACTCCATAGCAAAAATAAGAAATACTTTAAGGAGGAAAATCTTCCAGAAAGTGAAATAGCTAGTAAGATGAGATCCAGTTTAGGCCAGGTGAATATCAATTGCACAACTGTAGCATGTAAAATAAAATTGATTTATTGGACAATATCTGATTTCAGTGGCTTTACACCAAGGATGCATTAGTTGAGCCAGTATTTTGAATTAAAGAACACTGAAAAAATCTTTTATGTTTATAGCACACCTGGCCATAACCAGCCCCAAACTTCCCTTAAATTAACTTGTCAGAAATCCACAAAGCAGCAAAATGCAGCTCTTGGGGTAGAATCTCATGGTGGAGTTGAGCTCTAACAAAAATCAAGATTTAGACCACGTGTTTCCTGTATGATGTTGATCTGGTAATTGCCTTTCTTGCTGCTTTGGGTGAGATTCTGATATCCACTGTATCAGCTTTCCAGGTGTTATTTTAGCCATCTTCCCTTCACAAATAGAAATAATTTCTCCTTTTTGATTGCATTAAGCTACACTTTAAATGAGCTCCCTACCTGTCTTGACAACTGTAACCACTGAGTGCTTGCAAGCAGGTACCCAGAGCAATTCAGACCTTCACATGTATTTATAATGAACCTTAAGCCATGACACAGCTATTTTTAAAATCTTTTCAGTTAATCACCACTAAATTCTAAAAACGTTTTGTCTGAAGTAAGAGCTTTTCCTTCCTCACTCAAATCCTTGTGTTCTGCCCACTGGATACCCCAGTGGGAATGTAAGGGCCATGTGTGTTAAAGGTGAGGAGACCCATCACAATGGCTTTTAAATGATAATTATTCAAACTACCAGAAGGTAAATCTGGCTCTTGAGGAGGGATCACTATAGACCCACCAGCTGTTGAAGTTAAACCAAATGGGAATAGAGAAAATTGCTTGAAGAAAAAAAAAGTTTTTCTGCTTTTCCCCACTTGGTTTTCTCAAGTGTGCATGTGCCCCATGGAGGGGCCTCCACTTGCTAGAGAAGCTGACACCTGAGATTCTCCTCTTGGGAGCACTGCAGGGACCCCTGAAAGCTCCTCCTCAGCAGGATCACAGTGGGCTACATGAAGCCAGGTGCTTCCTCCCCCTTCTTTCATCATCTGATGGTTGTTGGGGGATTTGGAAAAGTGGAGGTAGAGGAGAAAGCATAACATTTGTTTTATATTTGAAACAATTCACTCTCTGAATCTTCTCTTTTTCTGGAAAGAAAGTTTGGCATGCCTGTGCACGCGTGTGCGTCTCAGAGTCACAGAATCATGGAATGGGTTGGAAGGGACCTTAAAGATTCTCTCATCCCAATCCTCTGCAGTGGACAGGGACACCTTCCACTAGACCAGGTTGCTCAGAGCTCCATCCAGCCTGGCCTCGAACAGGGATGGAGCATCCACAACTTCTCAGGGAAACCTCTCCCAGTGCCTCAAAAGTGTTACATCATTTCATTATAAGCACCTAATTTCAGTAAAGCTCCTTAAATGCAGAGAGAAGGCAAAAAGAATAGCAAGAACCACCGTCAATCTGTTTTTTTTTCTCTCTTTATGGGATTTTGGGTACCAGATCCCGGCTCAAATACCTCTGAGTGTGTGAGTGTGTAGCAGCTCAGTTCTTCATTTCTTCTCAGTGTGTTCAAGCATCACCTGGCCCCTGGGATAGTGGCAGCTTCCAGACCTCCTTGGTAATTGACCCCTAAAGACTGTGAAAAACTGAAAACAGGAATAGTAGAAGCCATGCTGCCCAGAACCCTGGTCCTCCTCTCTGTCATCTAGTTTATCCAGTGGTGGAGCACTATCAAACTCTTTAAAGAATCCCAAAAAACCTCAAAAGATACTGCACAAGATGGCCGTATGGCCATTGACATTTTTGAGTCTTGTATGGTGCTGGGTCTGTGTAAAAAAGCTACATTGAAATAGGTTATACTAGAATGATATAATATCATCTCACAAATACCTGTGTAACTCTATAAATATACCAGAGTAACACACAACATTACATTAAAAAATCAATATTGGAAACAAAACAAAAGTGAGCACATTCTGAATTAGCACAGTGGTATCAGGATCTGATATTATGCCTTTGTTTAATACTGTAAATTAAACAGGAAATGTAGTTTAATTTTGTGCATGCTTGTAAATAAACAACATGCTGAAGATTTCATCATGCTCATTATATGGAAAATTACTCCACTTTTTTTTTTGTTTTGTTTTATTTCAAGAGCTTATATTACCAAATCTCCTGTTTATCTCAGTGATTTTTTTTCTGAATGTAAAAAAAAAAGAAAAAAAGCATTATGCATCCTAACATCCATATCTGTAATTCTGTGAGCATCCCTTTTGTTTACTGCACACAACATAGTTGTAACAAAGACATTTACGCTTTTGGAGTCTGAAGCATGAAGTCGTTCTAAATCTGTGCCCACAGGTAATAATTACTTGACTCATTAACAGATCTCCCTAGTCTCTCATAAAACAGCTCTGAAAAGGTCTCTTGGGACAGAGTCAGGAAGTGTGTTTTATGATCATTAATATGGTACTACCTTGGAAATACCTAGTCTAGCTGGTTTAGCCCCAAAGCTATGTTTACTTGCACAAACCCAGCAGGTTGCAATGACAGGGAGAAGACTAAAGCCAGCCCCAGTGGCTCCTCTTCATCCTCTTCATGCTGAATCACATCTCATTCTTTGGCATCAGCAAGTCATTACTAAGAGAAAGGGACAAAGCAAGGCTAAAAAATGAATAATTTATGTAGGGCATTCAACAGGATATGAGAAATAAAAGACCAAAATGTAAAACCTCGTGGCAATTTTGTGTGTGCATGTATTTAGGAAATTTTCAAATTATTGTCCTAGCTAAAAACTATCATTAAGATAATTTATTAATAAGAGTTCAGGGCTGACAGTCAAACATAGCAGTAGTGTAAGGAGGCAGGACCTCACTGAAGTATGTACAGCTTGGTTTAACTCCATTTAGGAGCAAGGAATTTGGGTCTCCAGATCTGTTGTACTTCAGTTAAGTACTCTTTTAATAAATAATTGATCCATTTGTTCGAAGATCTTTGGCATGCTAAAGACATTGCTGCAGAATGAAAAATGACCTGCAGGGAGATCTAGATGATTAACCAAACTAGACAAGCACTTCATAGAGTATCAGTTTATAAAAAATACATGAGTTTGGATCAGTCTGCAATGGGTTATGAGAAAAGCACTAAACAAAATGTCCAAGGTCTGAGAAAATAGAGCCTGTCATTTGTATCCTGTGGGTACCAAAATTTGACACAAGTCAGTTAAAATTTACCATTAATTCCTGTAGAAAACCAACCTCAATAAAAAGTTGCTAAAATGGTGTTTATCACACAACTTGGGGTGCTGTGGAAGGTCTACTCTCCTTTCAAGCTAGAGAGAGGAAAAATACTGGGCACACAGACTGGGATTTTCTCAATGGGTCCAGACTTTTTCTGGGACTTGGCCATGAAAAGTTCTACCAAAGCTTGTACGCCACCAAAGAATCTGAGGAAAATTCAAGATGAAAAAGGCAGCTGTCTGCTGTTGAAGAAAAGAAGGGTTGTCTTGCCCCAAAGTACTTACAGCACATGTCAAAACTGTCTTCCTCAGGTACTGTGCTTGCTTGGTACATCAAAAAGACCTGTCACTGTGTTATATCATCACTCAGAGATGCCACTCAGGGCTTTTCATTTTCTTTTTTTAAACAGACTTCATTTTAGACACCTCAATCAATTTCCCTGTTGTGGCTTTTCCCCTTCAGGCCAAAGCATCCCAATTTCAGTACTAATTATTCTTATTACAAAAGTCCCTCAGGTCCTACTCAGACTGCTGTGCTTAGGGGTATGCTAAAGCCTAACTGGAAACATTCCCTGTGCCAAAGAATTTACAAGTAATTTAAGGCAGGATGCAACAAGTGGGTATGTGAGACAGTAATTAAGGTGAGGGGATTGGAAAGGAAACCCGTAGTGGCACTGAGTGGTCACACTGATTAGCTCCACACAGTGGTTTAGATTCAGCTGCAATCTCTTTTTTTTTTTTTTTATGCTGAGATATAAACAACTAAAATGGATACAATTGTGATTTAGAGCTTAAGTGCTTTAAAAAATCTGAAACGCGTAGTTTGCAAAATTTATCAGTTATGTGTAGCCAAGTATGAGCTGAATTCTTCATTTTAGGAATTAGGACAGGTGGCTGAGGCTGGGAAAGCTCAAAGGGCTCTAGAACCACCTGATAAACTCTCAGTAGGGCAGCAAAGCTCAGGCAAATCAGGCAGTTTTTAACAGCCTTGTAAGATACTCTTCTCTAATGGATGCTTGAATGAAAGTTTGGAGCCATGAAAATACAGCCTAGACTGATAAAAGTCCTCCAAAAACCCAGCAGAGCTTAGTGAGAAACACTATAAATCCCACTGTTGTGGCCCTATCCAAAATTAAGTGCTTGATTTGCTGCCTCTGGGAGAAACTGGGGCCAAAAGTTCTCCTGCCTTGCGTGGTGCAGCACCAAGGCTTTGTCTGCTCCAGTGGTGTCACACACATCCTCTCCCAGTGGTAAATCCAGCGGTGTCAGGCAGGGAATAGATCTTTGGCCAATGTAAACTGGCACAGAGTTTGTGTAGCTGAGACCATCTGCAGATCTGCCAAGGGAGACATTTACTCATTGCTTGCATGGGAATTGGGATGGAGAGTACCACAGACAGAAAATGAAGGTGGTGAGGGCACATGTTTGTAATAGCCCAGTGCAGGGGAAATTAGAAGTTCAATTAGCTTTTCATTTTCAGAGGGAGGGTGGCTGATCCTGTGGCCATCAAGACAGGTTGTTTGGACATGATGAAAAACTGAGACAAGCTCTGAGGCAGAAAGGCCCCATGGAATCTCCTAAACCTAAGAAAAGTGATCTGCAAGAAGCTGGAAGACGAAAACCATATTCATGTCTGCCACTCAATATAATTTAATGTAGCAAATAGCAAACACTCAGACTGAACATATGAGAGTAGAAACAGTGCAGGTATTAATATATCTGCTCTTCCCACAGATTGGCAAACAGCCTAAATCCACTGCTACCTGAAATTATGCCAACCTGTTCAGCACATCTGAATTTAAAACTAATCTCTTATTTACAATCAAAGCATCTACAAAGCTGGTGCTTGTAATGGGTTTTATTATACTGCATTAAAGATTGTTGTTGAAATTTGCATTTCCAATGACCAATTAGTATATTTATTTATTAGAATTTAGCCATGCTATTTCTAGTAAATGAAATGTAGTGCGTAAGAACATAAATAGGATTATTAGCTACATTCCTCTCTTTCCTCTTCTATGGACTTCATTATTTTTGCACAGATGCCAGGTTTTTCTTTTCGGTGAAAAATTAAGATTGCATGAAGACTTGCCCACTCTCAAAAGCTGTGATGACATTCAGTGTGATTGCAAGTTATACCACATTAAAAGAGACGTTTCTCTGAAAGCAGTGGTTAAAACCCAGACGCCTACATTTATTTACATTTGCAATGCTTGTGCCATGTGTATAGGATACAGTGAACTGCTAACTTTTGGAATGAAAATAACTTGTGTCTGTGTTAAATGTCACAGGAAATTGTAGCACTGATTAATAAGTAAAGAATACATAATTAGAAAAAAAAAGTTGCTTCTTGTAAAACTGCTGCGTGTGTTTAAATTCTCATTCATTTTTTTTCCCCAGGAATGAGCAGATTAAAATAAATAGAGGGATCACGTAATGAAATTTGCTCTCCCCTTTAATGTGAGTGTTCAGGTTTCAGGATAACATTGTTCCTTAACAATTTATTTAAAGCAAGAGGCAGAATATTTCCATTGTTTCCTGGTTTCTTAAGCTTCCAAACACAAATAAAAAAAATTCTTTCTTTGCCTCAAAATTACAGCTAATATAAATTAAACAACAGCTTAAATGACTAGGGAGTAAAGTTTTTAATTAAAGCTATGGTAAGAATTTCTTCATATTTTCTTCAGTTAGAGGTCTGCAAATAAAAAAAATTGGGGTAATGAATGGAAGGAGAGGAGATTCCGATCCAGATTGGAAAGTTCTTGAAATTCCTGACTTTTGTTTCAGCTCCCAGTTTCTCTTGCCCCTTGTAGCATCTCCTACCTGGATGCTTTACACATGAGGGTGTTGGTTTGCTTTTCAAACACGAATAAAATATAACAAAATGCAGATAAAAGAGTAAGGAAATGCTTTCCTCAGATTGATATACTAAGGCAAATGAAATCACCCAAAGCTGAAAAAAACCCCTATGTCTTGTGGTTCTTTGTGAGCTTTGATGCTGACCATAATTCCCTCTTTTAATAAAGCCTTCAAAACAAGTGGACCATTCCAGGGTAAGTTCTTCATCTGACAAAAGTTTTTGAACCTTTAGTATTTTGTCATTCTTTACACATATGGAATCTGGAGAACCATTATTTACATGAATTGATCTGTAATGTACCTGTAATGAACTATTTTAATTAAAAATGGTTAAACTGGTTGTTAAAACAGTGGAGAAAATGGTACACCTCTATGTACTTATAATTTGAGATGACTGAGATTGCTTTTTGGCAGAGGGTAAGTGAAGCTTTGATAGGGCAGATTTAAATAGAGTTCTCTTTTTACATCTATTTCATAATGACAATGTATATTCACCAGCACTGTACTGAACACCAGCTTCACAAAAGTCCACAGCTGTGAATGGCATAGAGAATATAATGTGCTCTGCAAGCCAGGGTTCTCTTTCTTCATTTTTTGTTGTAATCAGGTAAGAGGGTCTTGCTTGAATTCAAGCACCAGGTCACCTTTTCTGAATAATTCAAGCAGTTTGTTGTTTCTCTGCAGCAGCCAGGTTACAACCAGATCAGCACTTCCATTTCTTATCTAATCACCCCCTGTGCTCACTTCAAGGAAGTATTAGAGAAAATGATATTTGAACACTAAGAAGTGCTCCTCTGCTTCACTTCCTATATCACTATGAGCCAAAAAAATGATGAAGGACAATCCTTATTTAAATTCAAAACTGAATTTTTTTGATATCTCAGTTCTAGCATGAATATTCAAATCCATTAGTCTCTTTGCTTGCAAATGTAACTTGAAATCATTTAGGAATGAAAACAACCAGAGAAAACAATTCAGCAAAGCCATGCTTAGATTTCAAGACGATGTTCAAATCATGAAAGAATTTTGGGAGTTCAAAGCACTAAGTAAGTACTTTGCTCTTTGACAACTATTGCTCACAAGTTTGCCAATCATTCCATTACATAGATCTGAAAATAGACATGACTCTACTGGTATAGCTCTGATAAAATCATCCAGGATGCTTTTCATGCTGGCTGCTAGAGCTTCCAAGTGACTGCTGTGATGTTTGCAGTGGTCATTAGGAGCTGCTTTGAAGAAGTGTCCCACCAAGTGAGCAAACCTCCTGTCATTGTGTGCACCCTGAAAACCTTCACGTGCTTTCCACACTTCACACAATTTCCTTGTAACTTCCAGTGCTTTGACCACCTTCAAGCTGACCACTTCCAGAGTGGTGAGCAGTGATGAAACAGAACATCTTCCAGCACCCCCCTTCCAAGTGCTCATCTCTCCTACAGGAATGCTGGTGACAGCAACAGGGACAGTAGACTTGTCTCACTGCAAACCAGAGGCTTGTTTTGAACATTTTGACATGTTTTCTGAATCCAGTGAGTGTGGTGGTGTCTGCAGGGGTATTATATCACATTTCTTGTCTGACTTCCTGCTGAATTTTGCTGACAGTCTGTTTTTCCTTGCAGGTACAAACAAGTCTTCTGTGACAAAGCAAAACTTTTTGGCTTCAGCAATGTGGTAACTCAAATAAAAAGACACTTTAAAGATTACAGCATTCACTTTACTGGCCAAATAGATACTTTCCTTTTTCATTCTCAGCTCAATGACTTAATGCTCTTTAGTCTTTACTCTTTGAAATGATTCAAACTAGTAAAGATGATCATCAGATTATAGGAAGAGTTTGTAACACAAGAGATGACCTAACCTGAATTAATTTTCACCTGAACTTCTGTTGTTTTAGCACAGTTTCTTTTTCAGGTCTGTTACAGGTTTGTTTTTATCTTCCTTCTGGGACACCAAGTTATAGAGATATCATCTGCCTATCTACATTTATTATGTGTGGCAATTTATTATTTCTGAATGATACAAATTATTTATTTATTTTTTTTTTTGCTTTGCAACTGTGTTTGAGCTCAGGCTTCACATTACCTGTCTAAAGTTACAGACCCAGTGCCATGCCTGAAACAGCAGCCAGTCTGGAAGAGGAAACATGTAACTGGTGGAAAATTGATAATATTACTGTAAAATTTCTGCAGTGGCAAATACAACATCAGTGCTGAGGGAATATCCTGTTCTTCCCCAGGCCCAACCTGAAAGCAGAAGGAATGAACAGAATTAACAGAATTAAAATGCTGTAAACACCCAGATGCTTCATATGCATCTATTGAGAGGACAGCAACAGAAATGGGCAGCTGCTAATGCATCTGGCCTTGCTTTGTTTGCCTTTCCACCCCACTGAGAATTTGATGCAGCTTTTGGAAATATCTGAAAACTTTCAGGCAAAGCCCTGTGAGCAGCTCAGGAGCTTGCCAGTGCCAAAGGGTTTTGTTAGATGTGGAGTCTCTTGTAGCACTCCATCCTGAGCTTTCTCTATGGAAAGTTTATTTCTTGGTCACCTTCCTCAGCCCCCTTGGCAGAGGGTCAGATCCCTTTTAGCAGGGATGGAGGAGTTGGTTGTGAAGAATGGAGAAATGTTAGAATCTCTGCAGGTTCTGATCTACCAATTCCTCTCATGGTTCCCATTCCAGACCAAGCTCCTTTCCTCCCTGAAATTTCCTGACAACTCTTTTGCTAGCAGGGAGCTTGTGGAGACCTGACTGAAGATTTTCCTGGTGGTAAGGACAGGAATATTTATGTGGATCCTGTGTGGTTGCTTCCCATGCTGCATTCACACAATGTCAAATCTTCTTCTGGGCTTGCTGTGGGCAAGGAACTCCAGAGAGTTCATTTCCATTGACCAGTAAAATGAGAAAATTCATGGGCTGATACAAAAATAGTTCAGTATTTGAAATAAAAACTGACAACAATACCACCACCACCACCACCATTACTACTACTGCTACTACTGCTGCTACTAAAGAATCCAAATGCCTAAGTCTGGTGTAATTTCAAAGGCTGGGACACTAATTTTAAACTTTCTAATTCTGAACCATAGTTCTGGACCACATTAGTCAAATTTCTGGTGAGTTATTGAAAATTCATTCAAAATATTACTGCCACCTTATTTCTCCTTAAACCAAGCATGGATCTTAAACTCCATCACATGGGGTAGATGGAGATGTTTATTTTTCATTGGGCTGTGTATCTTGAATCCCATGACATTTTTGCCAATACTTTGACGAAATAATATGTTTATAATTATTATGTAATTATGTAAATAAATATTACATACATTTAATATAGGTATTATATAAGTTTTGACTTTTTTTTATCCTTGTTAACACCGTGGTCATGACTGCAAGCCAAATAAACACATTAGGCCTTGTTCAAAGACAAAGGAGCTGTCAGTCCTGCTCCAAAGAATTTACAAACATATTAAGTTCAAGGTAGTCAAGAAAACCAGGTTCTCTGTATTAGCATTTACAAATAATTGTATGAAATTTTTTTGACTGTGTTTATGTATTTTGTAAAATTTTGCTGGTTCACCATCAGATTTCATGGATACAGGAGATGACTTATTCCATTTCAAAGCAGGTTATTTCCCATTTTTTCCTGGTCTGAGGTGAGTTATAATAGTCCATAAATCTCCAACTTTCCTGGCTTATTATGAAGGGCAGAAATCATAATGAGACTTCCTAGACTTCATAAACAATTACTGGATTTTTAAAGCCTTGTTCATTTGTAGGGGTTCTTCCCTGTCACATTTTTCTAATCACAGAATTCCAGTTAATAAATTATGTCAGTGCAGAGAATAGTTCTTCTACATGAATTAGAAAATGAAGACCCATGAGTGAATAGTTTGTTTCTCAGCAATCTAACAAAAATCTTGCTGGAGTCTCTTGGTAGAATAGACTTCACTTTTCTGTTCCTATTTCTTCTTTTTAAGTCAGGTTTTTGGAAAGCATTTTATATCTTTAGGACTGTGTGAACTTTCAAGAAACTAATTTATTTAGCTATGCCTGTTACTCATCCTACATAGATAATTTGTGGTGAAATCAGAAGGAGCTCCAAACAGAAATCCCAACTCTAAACTCAGAGGAAAATTTAAATCTGTCTTCTGCAGCTGCATGACAAAGACTGTGAAACTATAACCTTAGAATATTTCAAAATATCTGCATCTAGGTCAAGACTTGACACTCTGGTTCCTCCTTATTTTAACCAATCTGTGTGACTCATGGAAATTCAGATGTTTTCTACAAAAACTGTGGCTGATAAATATTCTCTCATGAATTTCTAGACTTCTTCTTTAATTTCCAGCATACATTCCAATGCCTCAGATCTTTGGTTTGAAGGTAGCAATGTTCTTGTATGATCCCATGTTTATGTCTTCTGTGGTTTATAAGTTGTATTTCCGTCTGTAGAGAAATCCAGGAAAGAAGTATTGAAACTACAGAGTGGCTGCTTTAATTGCTATAGTGTAGTACAGGTGTCTGCTATAAGACATTTTATTATTTTTATTTAACAGATGTTTAGAAAAATACTTTCTGGGGAAAAACAAAACATGAGAAAACCTAACTGGTAATGTTATGTGTGAATTTGGGATTCATATCTGGCAGAGTCACACATTTGTTTGTTGGGGTTTCTTTCCCCCTAAATGTGATTTTTAAAATATCAGGTTTTCTTTCCTTTTTCTTAAAACACAGCCATTAAATTTCATCATTTTACTCTGAATGCCTCTGCTGTGACTTAATGCCTGATCATGCTGAGGCAGTGCCATCCCTAGAGCCCCTTGAATCTCACCTGGCATAATTTGCCACAGATAAATAAATGACAGCAATTTATGCCAGCTAAGAATTTTATCAAGATTTGTTACTTTCTGTTATTTAAGAGAAAATCAAAACTTTTATTTATACGCGCAAAAACAAGGAGTTTGGAAAAGTGGTATTTATGCCATCCATTAATTGCCTCTACTAAAAACCAGATTAGATGCCATTAAATTTGTAAATACACATAAAATCCTCTGTGCTGGCAGAATGGCTGCAAGTTGTACAACTCATTTCATGTACATTAGAGTGCATAGCTCCTTATTTTGTTATTGTTGGGTGCTAATGACATGCAGGTGCTAAAATTGCACCTATGATGTGTAATTAAGCAGTTTCCACAGCAAGAGTTCTTCAGCCCTATCACTGTTGGTAGCTCCTGTGCATTGTCTCTTCACTGTTTACAGTCTACATTTTTTTTGGTATAATTTATCTCTGAAAATTTGCATACCCAGCTGAATTTTAGTGGCCAGCAGCTCTTCTTTGAGGTAACCCTCTGACCTCCTTCTGACAAGCCTGGCACTGTAAGTAACACAATTCCCCCAGGATTGCAACTCCCCATGGCAGCCATAGCTAAGCTCGTGGCTCTGTGTGATCAATGTCCTGGGCCTGCTCACAGAGCATCCTGGTATTAAGCAAAGATAATATTTCCACCAGTCAGCTCTACAAGAAAAACTCTGCAGGATTACCCAAATTTATGAACCTTTGTAAAATGTGTTTTTGTAAGTATTTGTCTTTTAAGGGTTAGGCTGTATATTAGTTCTGTTGTAGTTACATAGATAAACATAACACACACATCTGATAATTAATCTACTGCTATTATTTCATTTTTACATCTGCAAAGAGTTGCAGTGAGGAATCCATGAATGAAAGATTTTAGGATTCCTATATATAATTTTTACAAAAGGATTTTTAATGGATGCCTTGCATAAATTTTAGACAGCAGTGCATGCCAGTGCCATGTCTGTTGGCAGGTTGATCTACAACATCCAAAGAATTTGGGAACAGAAAAAATCCCCATGGCATATGAGCCCCAAATTATAAAATAATTTTGCTTCAGATGTAAAAGCCAGATTAACTCATGGCAGCTGGCTTGTAAATGTATTAAATGGACAGAGGCATAGTGAACGTCCTTCAAGATGAATTTCTTGTCATCTTTTCTTGTGAAAAGAGGTTTATCCCATCCCTTCAAAATCTGTAGGGTATCCTATTTTTTTAGTCTCAAAAATATATTTGGTTTTCTTTGAAGATGAATAAAACTGAGATGCTATTATATTCAGTTCCTACTTTGCAGCATCCAGAAATTCCTTTGCTATTAATATGCCAGAGAAACAGATTTCTTTGATTTTTTTCAGTTGAGAAGATCAAAAGCTGTCAGAAATTGTTTCAAAAGAAAAATAAATCTTTGAGAAGTTGGATTTGAAATAATGAGTCTCCAGCATGTTGCATATACAGTACTTAAAACTGTTTAATGGAAGATGCTGTTATAATTGTGGGGTTTGCCTCTTTACAAGTATCACTCACCTAAAAGATATTTCAGCATTAGTTTTGCTTTTTCCTATAGTAATTATTAGAGAATTGGATATTAATGATATTCTTTTTTTGTAACTTCTTGCAAATACTTAGTCAGGTAAAAGAAAAAAGCAGCACACTTTTAGACTGGGAGGAAAAAGTCTTAAAACCAGTTGGGAGTTTTCACAGACTTTTGTATTCATGTGAAAGCTTTTTCATTTTTCTATTTGTATTTAGGGAAACTAATCATGACACAGAGAGGGAATAGCACTTTTGTTGTTGCTGGAATTGCTCTGGGAGCACCTGTGTGGTTCAGGGATGGCTATCCTTGTATTAACCACCCACCAGACAGCAACAGCTCTGAGGTTGTGCCTTGTTGTGCCAGAGAATTAAAACCTGGAAGCCTGGGTTTGTGTTATCAGCATCAAGAGACTGAGACTGATTGGTTTGTATCAATAACATCAAGAACCATGGTGTGAAGATATCTCTGCTGTAAGGGCTGAAAGATTAAGTAGTAAAAAAGGAGCTGAAACAAGAAGATTAAATATTGATAAACAGCAGGCCCATGTGGAAACAGCCCCAATGCATGCAGCCTGCCCTGCAGCTGAAGATGAAGATGTCATTTCAACTTTTTCATCAGTAGAGCTCTAAATCAATTCTAAACCTATAACCCACCTCAATTATTCTACATTTGTAACAGTCTATTGGGAACAATGTTCACCAATTCATGAGTGAAAAACTGTCTAATGATTGGGCTGGCAAATAAATAAGTCAAACACGCTTTTTTGGAAGGGGAGTGAGTACACTTTTACTTCCAAATTAAAATATTTAGTGCTGTATAAAGCAGTTGCTATTTAAACTGCCAATAATGTTTAACACGAATTTACTCACCACTGCCTATCCTCACACTGTATAATTTATAACACTAAGCCCTTTCAATACTCCAAAATGCCAGATAAACTTTTCTCATTTGCTCTTAATTTGGTCACGCAGGATAATACCAACATCTGAAGGCTCTTTAAACTGCTTTTTAAAATGCATTCCTGAAAGCACCACCAATGCCACCTCTGCTCCTTGTCATCTTCCATAATTATTTCCAATCCAAAGCGGTCCTTAATGCGCTTATTAATCTGGCATTCTCCTCAGTGTGAAGCACATTCAGCTCTATTAATTTTTAAAAACCCTTTTTTATGGTGGACTGCAGATGCTTGGCTATTACTGAAAAGCTATTAGAAGTTAACACCTTTCTCTCCCCAGGGACTGGCATCATCCTATGCTTCCAAATGCCACCCTATTTTACATTATCAGCTGCTAAGACTGAGTATTAGAGACTTTTTTTTCTTTTTACTTCTGAACTGTTAATGCTATTATTAGCTAATGGCAGAGTTCTGTACAGAGTATAGATACAGATACTCTCTCAATGTCTACAGCAGATAGGGTTTTATTTATCTGCCTTTGAACAATGAGACTTTTCATTCCTGTCATCCATGAGAAGAAAACTCACATGTAAACAAACCACTAATCTGATACCCAGAGATTAAGATTATTTTTGCCTTTTCTCAACTTGGATGTAATGATTAGGTGAATATTTTGTAGAAAAAAATGTGAAAGAAACAAAGTCACCATCCATCAAGCCTCAAAAGGGAGCTCTTTCCCTTTTTGAGAGTATCTATGTCTTTGTGAAACACAGTACTTTCTCTTCATAGAAATATGTAAAATACACAGAGAATAGACCAATTCAAGAAGTTGACTACAACATGGTCTGAATGTGAGGCTGGCTGGCAGTGAAAACTTGCAGTGGTCCTTGTGAAATGAACATTGACAGTGGATGTGTCTCCATGCCATGGGGAATCAATTCCCAATGAATTCTTTGCTACATTAATGCCATATTCAGTAGCATCCTGAGAAATGCAAAGATTACATCAGTGTCATACAGGATGGAACTCCTACTCTCGAGGAGAGACATGTGGATGCTCCTGGTGAGAGCCAAAATAACTTTAAAGGATAGACTTGTCTTGCTGCAAATCACAGTGGCCCTTCTTTAAATGACTGCCAAAAGATCCTAATGGATCCTACTTCAATATTTTTTATGGTGTGTGCCTGGGATTTTAATTTTTTTCACCTTTTCCTTCACTGTTTTAGAAGACATTAGTGCAAAATCCAAGCTGCCGAGTCCCGTCCTAGATTTACGGAAGAACGTCACTGAGTTCAAATAATAGTGCTGGAAAATAAAGTGGAAACATTGACACTAGAGAAAATGATGATTGGAGTGTGCTTTAAAACACACAATGACAAAGCTGGGACACTCTGACCTGGGCTAGTGTCAGCTTAAAAAGAAAAACACTAGGACTGGTGGCTGCTTTAACTGAGAATTTGCTGGCAGATTTTTGTTTTCCTGAGAAAAATAAACCTAATGCTAAGCACTTGAAACACCTTAGCTAGGTTTGTGGGTTTTTAAGAAATATGGAATAGATATTGATATAACTTTGATTTTTCAATTATAAAAAAAATACAGTCATTAATTTTTTAAAGAAAAGTCTTTCAGAAAAAAAATAGTGTTAAAAAATTTGAGTATAAGTATCAGCTCCACCTAAAATGTGTGTTCTCTTTTGCTGTGCAGTATTATTAATGTACAAAGGCTGGAAAGTTGTTTGGAAGGTTAGGAAGATATGCAATTAATTGGTCATCATAAGTTCATATTATATGCTCAATAGACCTGAACTGCTCCCATGGTGTCCCTTCAGCCCAGCCCACAATTGCCTCATCAATGCATGTGCTTTTCCATTAGTGAAGTGCTTTTCCATTAGTGAAGTGTTTTTCCTCAGGTATTTTGCTGAACCACATCCCAGTGTGTGGCAACTCAGTCTGGCTGCTCTAATGCCATTTCCAATGGTCTGTGCAAACCCAGACAAAGAGCAGAACAAACCTCTGGTGCAGTCCAGGTAACCAGAGCAGGAGGGAATTTTAGAGAGTTGGCCTAAGCCTGGGAAGGCTCAGAACATCCCTGGCTGTGTTTGGGGAGAGCCATGAACAGCCATGGCAGGGCTTCATCCTCATCTTCCCCTTTGCCCAACCCATCCAGGGTCCACGAGGGCTTGAACACTTTGGTGCTTCTCTTTTCTGGAAAGACTTAAAGCCACAGTATGGGGTTCTCTGCAAACATTTCACCACACAAAATACTGGCCTAAATTACAGTAGTCCCAAGCCTGCCTGTTCAGCTGGCCATGTTTCCCAGGGGCTGTAACAGCAGCTGGGCATTTGAAAGGCACAGGATCATCCTCAGTGATTTCCTTCCCCCTGCAAAGCAGCCCAGGGAGAGGTGGGGAGATTCATCTCAGAGACCTTCCTGCCCAGGCTTCCCATGGGAACAGTGAAGACATTCAAGTTTTGACTTGAAAAAACTCATTAACTCCAACAAATTTGGGGTGGCTTTGTGCTGATTAAATTATTTGCCCAGTCCTATTGAACACTGAATAAATGTAGTCATTCAAATGTTGGATAGTGTAGTAAAGGCACTTTTTCCTCTCTAAAGGTGTAATTCTTTTGCATGAGATTTAGACAGCAGATATTGACAGAAGAATAGATAATAGATAATTGATGTCAAAGGCTGAATAAGAAAGTTGTCGATCAGCCAGAGTTTAAGTTATCTCTATGTAAAGTAATATAAAGTAACGATGATTTATTGCTTGAAACAGTTGACAGAATGAAAAAATTCTTTGGAATTGCTGGTGAATGCAGATTGATTTTTCTAAAGAACTCTACCCAGACCTATTTCTCTTCCAAAAGAATGCTGCTGGTTCTAATTATATGTATTTTACAAAATTGCATTTCTAAAAACTTATACCATCAGAACACCCAACACCCTATCTTTAATACTCACTGAAAGAGGAGTATTTTCAACTGTCTAATTTGATGCAGTAAAGAGATAAGAAGAGGTGTGATTTGGTTTTTCATCTTCCTTCAGGTGCACTGCATCACACAGCCTATAGCAGCTTCTACTATTTAACCTCATGGAAATGGAATAAAATGCTTTGTGAAAACAGAAATAGCCTCTAAGGCATGATTCACTAAGTAAAAGATGAGTATTGGAGGAGTAAAATGTTAGTACTGGAAAAAGGTGAACTGTTTAAAAGGTATTTCCTTAATATCAGGACAGCATCCAGTTTAGGAGTGCTCCTCCCATGTTTCATTGAGCCACTTCTCACACTGGAAATCTGCTTTGAATCCAGGAAATAATCTCATGCTCTTTCCAGAGTCCCCTGGAAACCCATTGCACACAAACCAGCAGAGGTATAAGTTACACTTCACAGGGATCCATCTACACAGAAAAAAGCTCAATATATTCCTCAACTTAAGTTCTGGATGTTTTCCAAAGTCATAAACATGGCATCCCATCATCTGTGCCTTTACTGTGCCTTTTCTAATTTTTTTCCTGTTATCTTTATGAAAAAGACCTTCTCAGTGTTGGTGACATGTTGGTATCCTGAAGCCAATGAGATCCATTCCTGACTAGAACACCTTTTTTTGTGTTACTAGATTCTTATGCTGTTTTCACAGACTGTATTTACAATTCCTTATATTGTTTAGTTTATGCTACTCTAGAATTTCATATATACATTCAAAGGTGCTCAAAAGAAAGCACAGCACTTAAAATAGCTTATGCCACTCCCCTAAAATATTAATCACTGGTGTAACTCCATGAGAGTTACATCAGGCATGAGTTTAACCCTACTTTTTGTTTTAAATCAAAAGAAATTGATTTCTTTAGCAAACACACCCTAAACCACAGGATCAAAGGCAACTGAACACTATAAACCCTCTTATTTCTTTCCCCCTTCCACCTTCCCTAAAAGCTACAGGGCAGCCTGTAAACTGGCTTTTAAGCACACCAATTTTGGAGCAGCTGATTCTGCTAAGAGCAGTCCTCAGCTGTTGGCAGTGATGTCAGTGGTTAACACTTTGCAGCCCACAGACTGGAATGATCCACCCTGCCTCTGTCTGCCTCTGGATCAAATGAAAGATCCCTACAGGAGCCAATGAGTGGATGTGGTAGTTTTCAGCATATATATATAGATATATGAAATGTATTGTTTTTTGAGTTAAACGTGCATTGATGTAATTGATTCTGCAGAGAAAAAGAAACTAGAAA
Source organism: Peucedramus taeniatus (assembly GCA_013400575.1). Taxonomy (NCBI): domain Eukaryota; kingdom Metazoa; phylum Chordata; class Aves; order Passeriformes; family Fringillidae; genus Peucedramus; species Peucedramus taeniatus. Next base: position 53,502 of record WBNO01027079.1, on the reverse strand, counting down.
TAAAAGGTTTTTATTGAAAATAGAGGAATACTTAAGTAATTAATGTATCACATCTTGATATCCTGCTGCAATTTCAAGAAATATGTCCTAAAGCACATGTGTGGAAATACTGTATAGACAGAAATGTAGGTTAATGATTTTGGATAATAATTGTATTCAGATCAAACCTGTAGTAATTAATGTTTTGTAATATTGCATGAGTAAGTCCAAACCCCAAGATTTCCTGGGAAGTATTACTCTAAAATTTCCACATATGATACACTTCTTTGGGGTTGAGAAATGTGTTTCCATGGTTAGGAAGTGTGCTTCCATGGAGTTTTTGTTTTCAGCTTTTCATTACAGACTTTTCTCTAATAGAATAAACCAGGAAAAAAATAGATACAGGCAAAGTGTAGACATCAAAACTTTGTCAGATACAGAAGTTACGCAAACTTTTGAATCAACAGTAGTCATTAAAAAATTCAGAAGCTTCAAATGAGTAGTGCAATGGTGTAAAACTAAATCAACAAAACCAAAATCAACAAGAGCCAAGCGCGCCCCTATTTCGATGCTACTCAAACGCTCGCCCTTGTTTACAGCCCTGGGTTGTTTACAGACCATCGTGTCCTCTGCCAGAGCTCAGGGCTGGCAGACACCTGATCTGAGAGCTCTGCAGTGAGGCTGGCACGGTGCTGCCTCCAGACTGACAGTGTCTGCCCTCTCCTGTCACCCCTGATGGGTGAGATGGGGCAACAACACGCAGCCAACCCCCTGAGCAGCTCTGGGCTCCACCAGCCCTGGCAGGAACCACCTCTCTCCTTGGCCTGAGCACAGCTGTGGCCTGCCCCCTTCCCAGGGAATGGCTGAGGAAAGGATCAAATGGTTGTTGCAGAAAATGCAGCAGAAAATGGACAGGGCTGAGGCTGTCCTGTAGGGAAGGAGGTGCAGCCTGCTGAGATAGGAGTCCTGCCCTCAGAGCCTACACCATTGGTGGAGGCAGAGCAACAAAAACTTGGTGCTGTTGTAAGAAGGATGTTAGAAGCTTGCTGTACCCCTCATTGTCCTTCCCTGAAGGTCCTGTGCTCATTTAGCTATCTGTAGGATTCTGCTGGGCTCTGTGGGGATACCTCCCAAGTGAGCACCTGGAGAGTGAGGCTTGTGTCCCATTTCCTGCACAGCATCCATTGCTCTTTTTCCCATTTATCTGGCATTGGTGTTGATCCCAGCACTGAAGTCTTACCAGTTGAAGGCAGAGAGGATCTAGGATGTCACTAGCAAGACAGTGATGGCCTTTGCTCACTTGTCTCTGCTTAAAAGTTGTTTTCTCTCCTTAGGTGTGAGGTGCCCTCCCCATGGCTGGCACTGCCACAGGGAATGGACACTGTACACATTCACATTTTGTCCTTACTGTTCAATGCCTCAATCTGCGCACTCTCCCAGGACGTTCTGACTGCTGGTGGAGGATTAGAGGATTCCCTGTGGGTTTTCAGTTGCCCATTTTTGCAGGTGTAGCTTAAGAGCTCCACATTTCCCTTCAGAAAACCCTTTTTTTCTGAAGATGTGCCATTGTTCTGTGAGTTGGTTCAGCACACTGAGTTGCGTGAGTTAATTTAAAAAGGCAAAGAAAATCCTGGAAAGACATTCAGCAGTGTCATGCACCAAAATGCTGCTACACAGTGTGAATCACAGGGTACCAACATCTTTGCTGGAATGAATCAAAGTAGCTCTGCCTTGCTATGTTGCAGTCATAGTCAAGCCCTTTCTCATATTTCAATTCCATTTTATATCCCCTGTGGTTGTACACAAATTCCACGGTTGAATAAACAGACTTTGGTGATGATTACTGGGAACCTTAGGGGTTAACAGTGTTCTTAGCCTTTTCCCTAATTGGTGTTTACTCTCTTGATGCCTTTTCATGTGCATGCTATAAAATACACCCCAGCAAAAGTTTTGCCTAGTGCCAGGATGTTATGCCTTGTAGTGGATGAAATTCCTTGACAGAAAGTTGTGAAATGCACCTGTTGTAGTGCTGTGATAAAAGTCTGTGAAAAATACATCTTTTACAGAGCACAGACCTCAGGCTGAGAAATGGTTTTGTGTGCTCAAAGAGGGCTCTGCTCACACTGCAAGGCAAGTGTGTTTGGATGATTCCACAGAGGATTCTAGCATTTGAGTCTACCCCACTGAAGGGAGATCCTCATGGGGAAGAGTTGGCCTGGAGATATGAGGTAGTGTGGAAGAGAAGGCAAGCACAGAATTTAAACTTTGGCCTTTTTGTGCTATATTGTGAATCTGAAGAGGTGGACTGTGGAGAGCTCAGAACAGCTACCAACCTATTTCTACCTGAGATGGCTGAATCAGTCAGTTCCAAATAAAAACCTTCCTGTGTCTTGCAGCAGTTTACCCCACTTGAAATACAGACACAAATAGCAGCTCAGATCCCCACAGCTGTGAGGCTATAAATCCATGCTCCTATTTGTGCAGCTCATGTCTCTTGTTTGTGCTGAGAAGAGAGATTGGCTTTCAAGAGGGATCTCCTACCACTCACAGTCATTGGTATGGAGGTTAGAAACATCTTTAATGCTCTCTGTACCCTCCTGAAAAAACTGGACTCTGAACTGGTGCTGGAAGTCAAAGCCCACTCCTAATTCTCTTAGTGTGGAAGGATGTGGCCTTGTAGAGAGGCTTGTTTATGGTCAACAGCTCTTGATGAGCTGCTGTAGCATCCTCTACCAGCACTCAGACAGCAAGGAGCCCCAAAACCAGTGGAGAGATCTAGATAGATGGAGCACAGAATCCCAGAATATGTTGAGTTGGAAGGGATTTCTCCAGGCTGAACAGACCAAGTGCCTTCAGCCAGACCTCATACAGCTTCCCCTCAAGGCCCTTCACCATCTTTGTCATCATCCTTTGGACACTCTCTAATAACTTAATATTTTATGTTGTGGTGACCAAAACTGCACATAACATTCACTGGGTTTAGGGTTGTAACCCTTTTAGACAAGGAGACTTCCTCCTGGAGGTTGCAATTAAAAATGTCCTCATCTTGTCTGCTTCCCAGCTTTCAGCAAAAGTGGCAAGGATCCAGCTGACAAGGTCCTGGAGAATGCACACATAAGGAGACCACTTGGTTCTGTTGGGAGAGGAACAAGGAAGAGTCATTTGGAAGGTGAACATACCAGCTGTGAAATAGAGATTTCTGCCCCCATGGAATTAGCCTGTGCTAACTCGTTGCACTGTGAACTTGCATCTAAAATTCAGGAATAGAGGAAGCTTTATGTGGCTGCTTAATTCTCTTTAAGTGTACAGGTGGAAGATATTTCTGAGCAAATAAAAGCAATGCTGATAGGCTGAAAAACCACATAAGGAGGAAAATAACATTTATATGTTTATTGATGATTTATTCAACAGTAATTTTATTCTGTGATCTTATCTAAATATAGGCATGTGCATAATCTGTCAGCATACTTGTTGTTGCCCCTTATAACTGATATAACTCATTCACAGATTCTACCTCCTTTCATATCAAACCCCAGCTCTAACTTGAAGTTAAAGCCACCTCCTCCTACTTTAAGAGCACACACATAATTTAGAGAAATACAGGTTTAGCTGGACTCCACATCAAAAAATGAGAAGGGAATGCAAATACTTAAAAAACCCTCATGGTCTCAAGTTCAAGAAACCACCCCAAACAAGACTGACTGAAGATTGTGCAGCAAGGCTTTTTTTAATGGAAAGCTGGGTCTAGTTGAATGATGTCCCTTTAATTTCTCTACCCCTTCTGCCTCCAGCAATACCTGCTTTCCATGGAATTTTGCCTTGCTAAGAAACTGAACATCTCTCTATTCTCCAGATGTCTGTTTAAAAATGATGTTCTCTCAGTTATAATTGTGTCTGGGGGCTTTGCACTACTGTTTATTCTTGGCTCTGGGCTCCTTTCATTATCCCACTCCCCAGAAAAAGTTTTGCCTCGTGCTAGGATTCCTTGGATGCACCCTACCAGGTCAGCAAGAGGCAGAAGTCCCCATGAAAGAAATAATCTCACTCTCTTGGTTCCTTGTCTGTGTCTTCACTCCTTCCTCTCTAGATTTCAACCCTTTGCCTTTTATTTCTTAGTCTTGCTCCCTGACTTCCCATCTCCTCACATTGCACAACAGCAGCTTCCCTCTCATGCTGCTTCCTAACAGTAGGGAGATCATCAAGAATGAGACTGTTTTCTTGGCTTGCTGGTAACTCCTAAACAAACAAGCCAAATCATTGTTTAAAAACTGTGTAAATACAAGGATATTCTATTTCTTTTCTGAAATTCTGAGAAATTGAGAAAACAAACTCCTGATGGATGAAAGTATTTCTCTTGGCCAGATGGGACATAATTATTCTGGAAGCACATGAGGTTTTTCATACTGAATTTCAACACTTATTTTTCAATCAAAATGAAGGAAATTGTGTAATTGAAAGTGGTTTCAGACACAAAAACTTCTGAACTGTCATTTTGGAAGATGTTTCAATAGGTTTCCCTTTTTCAAATAATTTTTTTCACAAGAAGATTTTAGCAGAAAAGGAAAAAGTATTTTAGATGTCTCTATCCCTGCCTCTTTACCTTGAACAATAAAGCAAAGCTTCAGAAAACTCGGTTTATTCTGGCTTTATTGGTATGCAGGGACAAGCAGACTCATTGGGCTCCATTCAAGTGCTTGGTATCATGGTTGATGTGGCAGGGCAGGTGAAAGAACCAGGAAAATCCATCAGGAAGCAGGAGGAGATGACCACTCCATTTAATTAATATAGAGGCTAGTGGGATGTGCTGCTTGGACCTGTGAGTCTCTTTGTCTTTAAATATTGGGTTATGCAAGTTCCATGTACCCAAAATTTGAAAGAATGAGGAATTTTGGGATTTGGATCTCGGCATACATTCCCAGCATCTTTCATTCTACTGGTACTTTAACCTGAGACTGAATTCCTGCCTTTCTGAAGTAAATGGGAATTGTGATTAAACTCACCTTCAGCTGAACTAATTTGCAGGATTTGGCATCAAAATCTGTAGTTCATGATTTCAGTGAAGCTGAGTGTTAAGTGACTACAAATGTCTATTTAAAGAAGACAAATGAAACAGAAAACATCTCTGTGGGTTGTCAAAACTGCCTCATAGTACAGACTTCCAGGCTAGACTAGAACTATATTATCTCCAGTAAAATGAAAGCAGAGAATTTTTCTAATGGCTTTTCAAAATTGGAGATTGACCAGTTATGTGTCTTCACATTTCATACAGAAATGTCATAATTTTATTGTATACTAATTTCCTGGCTCTTTTTCTGAATGAATTTTTAATGATTCTTTGGAAGCTTGGTACTTTTGTATTAAGTATCAGTTTGCATTTTGGACATCCTTAAGGTACTACCAAAACTTTCAGCTAACCTAAACCATTCAGTCACAGCCCTTTAAAAGGATGGCTCCTATTTAAATTATGGCTGCACTGTGATTTTACCAGGATGAAATGAGAGATGTTAAGCTATTCCAAGGTGGACTTCATAATTGCACCTCTATATCAGGCTAGTGATTTTCATTAGCTTAATAAAAGGATATTTTAACATTGAATACTTTCCAGAAACTGCTTAATGGATTATCAAAAGCAACTTGATTATGGCAAAACCAATGGCAAGATTCAATATAAACATTAAATGAACCTGATCTTATATTGGTGGGAATCAAATTCCTGAAGGAGCAGTACCACAAATATGTCAGTCACTGTAGTGATGCCCAAATTCCACATGATGACAATCATATGTTCCATTATGAAGAAAATTTTAACTTTGGTCATGAATACTTCTCCCTGGTCATGTTTAAAGTACGTTGAATTACATGTTGACCCACAGGCCTACTAAAAAGAGGAATTCCTTTAAAGAAAAAAGCTATAACACAGTTTCTTAAAATGTGGCAAAGATAGGATTTATATAAATCTACTCCTCTCTAGAGTTTACTTTCATAAGAAAAAGGAAACACATTTAATGCAGAATGAAAACCTGGAAACCTTAAATGTCCTCCAGGACTGTCAGTCCTGGACATGATTTCTGGAGCTGTATCCAGTTCTGGCCTCACAGTTGCCCCTATCCAAAACATCTGCTAGAATTTGCTGGAGGTCCCTCTTTTCCTGTGTAGGAAGGCTGTCAATTCATATAGTTCAATATGCTGCCATTAAATATCTGAGAAGGGCAAACATTTCTATATACATGGCCCAGAAGAAAAGCAAACTGCCTTTTTGCTGATACTCACACTCCTTCAAACAGTGTTCCAAAGACAGTCCCCACTCATTCAGCCCCAAAACAGACATGTGTGCTGCTGATATCACTGATCTATAGACTGGCATTTATGATAAAATTGATTTTCATACACCTCACCAGCATGGCAAATTTCCCATTGGCTGTAAATGTCAAAGATTTATACATCAACCAATCTCATATTTCTGAATTTGTCACAAAAGGAATTTTAAAATGTGATGAAAGGCTTTTCACATCTCAGGCTAGATCTTAGGTGCAGGAATATAATTTTATGTTTTCTGGATTAGCCCCATGGTACAGCAGCTATTTATGGTGTGGCTAAATAGTGAGAATAGAAATAGACAAACTGTGACTCACTTAGAAAAAAATATTTGGTATCTGACCTAAAATTTGCCCAAACAATTTCCTGGCCAGGGGCCATATATGCCATATCTGAAGCTGAAGATATTTTAGTGTAATTTGTACCAATGGGAGGGGAAAACTGGATTTATGATGGAAATAATCCTAACCACAGTTATGGTAGAGCTGCCACTGTCTCATTACAAACTGCCATTTTTATCGTGTTAATTTTTTCTTTTTTTTTTGCACCCCGTATTTATAGAAGGAAATCACATCTGAATCAGTTGTGCAAATATTTAAATGATCTAAGTTTCTTTCTGTCAATTTAATTTGGGTTTCCTTCATTGCCCATCTCCACAATAAGTAAGTATTTAGTAGTGCCACTACAAAATATCCCCAAACTGCTTCTGTGAGTTAGCAATCACTGTCTCCTGAATAGGTGTTCAATGTACAAAGAGAGTATAAGAATTATATTCCTTCATCTTTCATTTCCCTGCTTTTCAGAAAAGGTGAGGGAGAAGGGGATATGTACAGAAATAGATATGTAATTTGCAGGGCATTTGGAGAAACTTATTTCCCTGTGTGGAGCAGGGTGAAGGTCTGATTTTTATTCCAAACTGGCTGTTTCTTCAAGACATCTTTACAATGTTCCCAGCCATTTGATTTCTGAAAGAACCAGCTTCACTGGGATCCTTCATTTGTTACAACTGAGATTTCAAAGTTATTCTAAAGGACCTGGAACCTGTGTGTGAGTGTAGTCACCTGGTCTGCCACCAAATTAACAGGGAGTACTCAAGGGATTATAATGATCAGACTGGAGTGATGCCTGTTCTGACATATGAAGATGCTCCTGCAGAGGGGATCTGCAGAACCTCTCTCTGTTGGCCACCAAGGAGAGGTTTCTTGGCTGAAAAAAAATTCTGAATCAGACACACTGAACTTCCAGCAATGCCTCTTTCTTCATATTTTGGTTCTGATGCACCTCACCTCAAACCAACCCCCCTAATTGAGTTTTACAGTTCTAAAGAAATGTATCAACATAATTTTGTAACAACCACACGAATAATTGTGTCAGAAGTGGAGCTGCATTTGCTGGTTTATGTCATTTAGTCTACTTCTTATTGGGCTTAGAGGATTCTGTTGCACTAGAAGCAGAACTGTTCTGATAAGTGCAAGTAGAGACAGATATTATGCAACAACCTTTGAGCCTATGTCTATAGTAAGAAATGTAGATTAGCAATTAATATGTTTAAACCTTTATGTGCTATAACACCAACATTCTATCTTCTACACAATATAATTACCTTGAAACAAAAATAAAATAAGCTTTTGCTTTTCTTATGATCTTCTATAGATTTTCCTCAACATATTTTACTAAATGTTATATCACAATTTCAGTGTTCTTTGAAATATATTTCCTCTATGTATTTTTACCAGATATTCTTTCACTTCTAGTCCCTTGTATTTGATTCTTTGTTCAGGTAGGATACTTGTTAATATTGCACTCTTTCCCTCCTCAGATGGCCAGTGGCTCATGGAGATCACACATATCACCCACCTGCCTTGTACTATCAGACACAAGAATTTGTGTCTTGTTTGTCTCAGAGCAAAGTTTATATCTCACTAGTTGCAGTAGAATTTCTCTGCAGCCTCCATAATCCTTTAATTTTGTCCACTTCTGCTTTAGTCTCAGTTCTCTTGGTTTCTGTCATGAAAATTTGCCTCATCATAACAGCATGAGATAATCCCCATAATCTCTCTCAAAACACTTCTTCTCCCCACACCCACAGAATATTACTTGTCCTAATGAGTATGATTGTTTTACAGGTGGGAAATTAAGATTGTATTTAAGATTCCTGTTCAAGCTGATAAAAAAGGCATCGGGGCTGCTTTCCACTGGCTGTGGAGAGAACCATAATTTGGTATTGCTGCAGCCTGTGCAGTCTCAATAACATTGCTCTGGAACCAAGGTGGATGCCTGAGACTGCTGCTGCTGTATCGTGGTTGTAGAGATGAGATGTTTCTCTTCATATTGAATACTGAAGCTCAAACCTCTTCTAAATTCTGTGTGGCCACTGGGCCAAGTCTCTGTGGTCTTTTGGAGCCTGAAGCACTGAGGAAGGACAGGACAGGTGTGGGGAATACAGGTGTGGATCTGGCCCAGTGCACACAGACACCCTGGAGTGTCAGCAGAGCTCGGAGCCCTATCCAGCCCCAGCTGTGTCTGTGCAGCTGGCTTAGCACACCCTGACAGGCCAGGAAAGTCTGCCTGGCTTCAGAACAGCACTGGGGGCTCCTCTGCTCACTACCTGGCCAGCTCTGACCTTAACAATGTGCTCCATGGGGCACATTGTTCAAAAAATCACAACCTTCTTGCTTCCTGCTCATGTCAGACCTGGCTGGGCCATCCTTGGGACACAGACACTGGAAGCCACATGATGGGGAATTTTCCACATGTGCTTCATCATCTGTGCTGCTGCAGGCTGCGACCCTGCCAGAGCTGCTTCTCATTCTAATTTTGCAACCACTTTACTGGATATTTTCCTTGAATCCCTGTTTAGATTGTTGTAGATTCTTTTAGCTGATTCAGCCCAGGACTATTATCAGGATAAAAAGAAAGTATTCAGGGAAAAAGAGAGGAATTCAGAGCAGTCAGTGTAAATGTGATGTAGGCACACAATGAAATACTGTGGGAAGCCTTGAGTGAGAGCAGATCAGTGGTGGTGTCCTTCAGGAGAAGAGAGCTTAGAAGAATCAAAGGCCAAGTTGTGCACACAGCTTTGTTGGGTTTGAAGATATGCAGTCCCACCCCAGTAGTGAATGTGTTGGGGGGGTAAAACCCCCTTGTCTTTAACAGTGTGTTGTTTCTCAGCCCCGGGTTGTGATAAAGGTTTAGCGTAGAAACTTTAGAAATGGAACTGCTGAAATCTGTAGAGGTGCTGCACTGTTTTGTGCACATATGCCTGCACTTTGCCATCACTTTCTATATAAATGATTCCCAGATTTCCAATTGTATTTTGTTTATAGACACGTTTTGCTTATCGTAAATTGCATATGGTTTTACCTCTATGGTTGAGTCTGATCCTTTCACAAAGAGTTTGGCCAAGAAAAAGAGTAGGCGATCCTCTATTTGTTAGCAGTTCATTTTATATATAAATATATATGTACATGTATGTATAGATATAGATATGTCTCAGTGGGATTGATACTGGGAGGTGCTGAGCTCTCTTAATCTCTTGTGAAGTCAACAGGAGTTGAGGGCACTCAGCACTTCCCAGAGGTGGTCAGAAAACAGCAGTTTTGGGCAACCTCTTCCTTGAGATTTTGCTATCTAAAGCACCAAAAAAAAAGAGATAAGCTTCTTAAAGCCTTCCTTAAATGCCAGCACCTCGAGATTGTAACTATTTATGTTTTACCACTTTTTCACATGCAAAATGTGTTGCATGATTTTTTTTTTTGGTTGGAGTTTTAAGGATCAGATTGATGAAGGAGAGTTCAGAGCCAGACGTACAGCATAAGAGACAAAGGTTTAGTAATGAGTTCAAAATTTACAAAACACAGAAGCAAATATGGCTTTAATACATGATGTGACCCTTTATAAGGCTTGAAATTACTCTTCAAAAATCATTCTGGCTTGACTTCAGAGCCGAGTGGATTGTGGGATACCACAGATTGACTTTGAGTAGTGGGTTGGTATTGCAGGAATTTTTTAATTTCCTGTAACTCACAACAATTTTCTTCCAGTTAGACCTTATCCTGCTGCAGAGTATTTACTGAACAATTTAGTACAGTGTATAAGCCAGATCAGAGGCACATGCATGCACTCATACACTTACACACACACACACAGAGTAAGGAAAATTAAAGTATTAATAGTCAAATTCAGAATGATCAAAAGAGAAAGGTTCAGTGTGGTGATGTTTACATTTTAATGTGCATTTTATATTTAATATCTAACTAGTGATGTAAGGGGGAGGAAGAAACTTTGTGCTGCAACAGATTTTTTCTATTTTTAAGAAAATAAAAATTGTTCAAGCTGCATTAGTGAATGGAAAATAATTTCGAAAATACTGGTTATTAATGTTTATAACAGTCTGTTAATTATTTATTCAAACACATTTTCAGAAACTCTCCAAAGATACTCAGTTTGCAGGATTTTAAAATGAAATAAAATTCCTTAAACTGATGAAGCTACTTATGTATTTTTTAACCCGTAAAGCAGCACTAAAAGGATCCCTGTAGATCAAGGAGAGAAATATTTCATACCACAGAACTTAATGTGCTCATTTCATTTCAGTTGTCTCCCAGGTATTGCAGGGCAATTAATAGAACACATTTGAAAGTTAAAAATACAATGCAGGAGGTGTGTTATAAGCAAACCCCCCCTCTGGATGAAGGCAATGCATTTGGGTCACTGGAATTGCAGACACAGATTTATATCTACTATTGATTTAAAAAAGCTTCTTGGTGTGAATGGACTATTGCAGCCCATATATATGTACTGTTAAAAAAAAACAACCCTTTACCAAGAAATCTAACATGGTTTTCAAATGATTTATACAGGCACACATACAGATGCAATGCTTATGTATGTGAATTTATGGCATGTTTTATCCCTTATCTAAAATCTATTAATGTTCAAGGAAAGCCTTTGCAAAAATTATAATTAGGTTTGCACTGGGCCTTGAAGAACTGGGAAGGGAAGAGTGCATAAAACATCTGTATGTTATGATGAAAATAGGATATGTATTATCACCATAATACTGTGAGGAGAATATTTGGCTGAAAAGGAAGAATAAATACAGTACTATTAAAAAAAACCTTTCTTAAAATTGGTGGGAGTAACAATGATACCTGGCCATGCAAATAAAAAATCAAAATTAAAAAAAAGTCTGATTCCCCCAAGTGAAATAATTTAATGTTTCTTTAACTTCTGTATGCCAAATAGGAAGAGATCATAACCTCTAGCATTTCAGAGAGCAGGATGTATGATGGGATTTATTAGCAGATACAGAGTAAATAATGCTTATTAAATTTCAAGGTAACTTTATTTTCTGTTACCTACCAGTGGAAAAGTCTCTTTTGAAATAACACTCATTAGAAATTGAAGGTTATACTGGCAAAACAGACTTGAATCCTTCAAAAATAGCCTCTAGTAAAAGTCATAGAAAGATCTGAAGCCAAGCCTATGACAAAAAAAAAAAATGAAACTTAATATGCACGGAAAGTTTTTAATATGTGAGCCAGACACAGAAATATTGCTCCTCTTTGAAATGAGCAAGAATTTGATGAAACACTAAAGGGTTTCCTATATTTTACTTTATGGGACAGCAACAAGTAAGTCAATGAAAGTATATCCTGTAATAGCTGAATGCTTCTCGGGATCAGCTCAGTGCTTTAACAAGCACGTTTCCCTACAACACAGAAAATATTCCCAAGTGACACAAGTTGTGTGCAAATTGCCCCCTCAGTTCTTCACCTAAACCCCAGCTGGAGCCCTTCTATTGACTTAACAGGGCTTTGGATCAGGCTCCAAAATAATGAAGGGACAAATCCATTGAAGTCTTTATTTATGTCTAGATTGTTTTCCCTCATCAAAGGTTCCCCCGAGGCTCTTCCTCCTGCATTCTCCTGTGCAGAGTTTGCGCCTCCCCATAAATCAAGGTTCATCCCTGCTCCTTGGAATCTCACAGATGAAACTGGGATTTGCCTCTTCTTTGGTCCCGTGGACTCCTTTGCAGCTGCTCATATTCCTCTTAGTTCTTGGAGCTGCTCAATCAGTGGATTCTTGCCTGTTGCAAGTGTTGCCATAACTAAAATATTAGACTGCCTAAGAAGAACCACTGAAAGAAAAAAATCTTTATGCTCCAGTAGTGCCAAGCTAGGAGAAAAAAAAAATAAAGGGCAGTTTCTGCCTTATCTTGGGCATGTATAAGGTCCAAGTAGAGTGAAGTCTTTGGATCTACCTTGACTTCTCTTTCCACTTGGATGGCCTGACATCTTCACTTGCCAAGACAAGCACTGTTTCACCATTAGAGTATTAGAAAATTATGCCCCATCTACTTGACCACAGAAATCCAGGGATTTTTTGCATCCAGGCCAGATTATGGTCTTTGGCTGTGCATGAAATGAGTATTTATCCTGCTCTAGGCTATGATCCCTATGCCCCTTCACATATACAAGGTCACTGTCCAGTGGATTCCAGTTTTAGGCTGGGGTCCTAATCTCTTAATGTCCTAGCAAATCATCCCAAACTCCTGCAGAGTGTAAGGTGAATACATATCCAGGAATCATTTTGCCAAATGCATCCATTGAGAGAAAAAAAGAATCATGAGGCATTTGAGATCTGGAGACAGTGCTTTTTAAGAGGCCAAATTTATGGGGTAAATTCATTTAAAAAATCAGGTAAATCAAAGTTTTAAACATTTTTTGAAAACATTTCAGGAATTTCTTCTTTTATAAGGAATTTTCTGGCAAATGATTGGCAAGGTATTGAATCTCCTTCTAATTCTCCAAAAACCCACTGAATTTACATCCATTTCTTGCCATTGCTGCTGTATTTGTTCAAGGAGGAGGAAATGTATGAAAGATATAATAATTAATTCTGCAGGGAAAGCACTATGATACCACTGTGGTGTATAACATGTTTTGGGAATTTCCCAGAAGTAACTTTTGGTTTTGCATGGATGAATTCTCAGTGATCTGCTCTTCCTCCACAGGTGAGTTTCCTGTGGGCAGTCTCATATAAATCTCCTCCTCCTCCATTTACACAGTTCTTGTGTGAGATGACATATATGCAACACAGGTCCTAAAAAAATCATATCTGATAAAATCCTGTGCACTGTGATTTTAGCAATCTTCACGTGAGCCACGCAGCATATCTGAAAGACAAATGAGAACAAGGGAAAGGACTGTCAAACAGAGAAAGAACAGAACATCAAGCTTCAAAAGAGGGGCTGGCCTTGTGCATACAGCCCTGCATAAGGAGTCAGGCAATCTGGATTCAATTCCCAGCCTTTCCACAAATCTTCGGCGAAAGTAGAATAGGATTTTTTTCCCCCTGATGCTCTTCGTGAGTTATTCAAAAGCATCTGGGATGTTCCCTGCTTTTCTGTAGCAGGAAAAAGGCAGGAGTATTATCAGCCATGCTAACAAGTCAATTTGACAGGTCATTGCTGGATGAATAAGCTGCTCCTGATGACAAGTGCACCAGCTCACTCATGATTGTGCAGCTCTTGGAGGGTTCACTCACCAGAGCATTTGGTTACAATCACTCCCTTTGAGTTATTTAATCAGTATCTCCTGTCAGGCTGTGGTGCCAGGCCAGGAGGCTGAAAGGGTGTAGAAATAGATGACCAAAAGAGATGACAATTCTTAATTATCAAGCTGTATATTTAGTGCTGAGGAGTCCCCAAGCAGCAGAGGGTCAGCTCAGTGATCACACTGGAGCTGTGCCCCAAGTTTGATATTTTAAGCAAACTCTTTCAGCCAGAGGCAGGTTCACAGTCAGGGAACAATGGAAACAGAGGCTGCTTCACATTTCTGACATACCAGTGATGCCAATTTATGAATTCTTCTATAAATCTCTGGAGATACAAACCATCTGTAAAGAATAAAAAGACAACAACATTTATGCATTTGGTTACACATAAGAGGAGTGAATATGTTTTGTTTAGACAATTCCCATGAATTCCAGTCTCAAGAATCACTGACAGCGTGTCTTGTTTGTGAGTTTTAAATAATGACAGCAAAGCAGAGCTTCCAGATAGCTATACAAAAACATAGATTAATAAGTGACTGCCTTCCCGTTTGTTTTTGTTACTGTGCCTTTTAAAGGGACAAGTCACACCCTATTTGAATATGCTAGTGGCTGAGCAGGAATAAAAGAGCTTATCTGCTAATTTAATTTTATCTCCTAAATCAAAAGCAGTTATTATAGGAGCATCAGTTAAGTCTTAATTATGTGTTTTTGCTTCTTTAAACTCCTTCATAGGAGAAGTAATAAACAATGAGGTATGTGATGGACTTACGGTATTTTTCCAGGTCTTTTATCTTCCTTTGACCTTGGAGGTTATGTGTACAAAATATATTGCAGGATTAGGCCTGAGAAAATTAGGATTTATCATTTTTAGTGATACTTAGAAGAATTTGCCATTGTAGGGGTATTATTTTTCAATGCTTTGCCAGGTTTCAGGGACAGAACCAATCTTTTATTCTTCAAAACGACCTCCTACCATGTCTAAATAGAAAAAGACAGCCTGTCATCTGATTGACAAGGTAGCAGTGTTACCACATGGTCTTTTCTTAAACCCAGAAAAGCAAAAAAAAAGGAAGATGAGGGAAAAAATCCTGTTTATTGCCAGGTTAAAATTAGTTGGGAACATGCTTCTAGAGTAGTGCTTGCTTAACCTGAGCTGAAGCAGAAGTTCTGGACTGCTTAATGGTATCAATGTACTTTAAAAAAAAATCTTATATAGGAAATCTTGGTTAATAGCAAAATTTATCTCATCTCAGTGAAATTTTCTTCTAGTCTGGGCTGCAGCTTTGCTGCATGTAGAAAAGAGGAAACCATTAACAGACAAATCTGTGGGAGGATCTAGAGCACAAGTCTGCTGAGGAGTATTTGAGGGAGCTGGGGGAGCCTAGCCTGGAGAAAAGGAGGCTCCTGGGATGACTGATCACTCTCTACAGCTGCCTGACAGGAGGGTGGAGGCAGGTGGAGGTCAAACTCCCAGGTAACAAGTGACCAGATGAGAGGAACTGGCCTCAAATTGCAGCAGGGGAGGTTTAGATTGGATATTGGGAAAGATTTCTTCACTAGAAGAGTGGCCTAGCATTGGAACAGCTGCCCAGGTCAGTGGAGGAGTCACCATCCCTGGGAGGACTCAAGAGACTTGCAGATGTGTCACTCGTGGACATGGTTTAGTGGTGGGCTTGGAAGTGCTGGCTTAATGCTTGGAGTTGATGAGCTTATAGGTCTTTTCCAACCTAAGTGCTTTTTGTGATCCTACTTCTCTGATGGGAAAGAGGAGCTGACTCATTATCACACCTGTGCTACTTCTACTGAAGAAGAATGTTCTAATGTTGAACAGCCTGAGTTATTTGACCTTACAATAATTTCCCCTAATTTTTCACCTGCATGCAACACCCTTCTGTCCTCCTACCAACAACTTGTAATTACACAGCTGCACTGGTGTTAGCACCACTGTGATTTCTGTCAGGTTGTCTTGCCATACAGACAGACATTTGAATCAAAGTTGGTTCATTTTATTTTAATCTATATCTCAGCTGTATATATAGAACCAGTATAATTACTCTCTGCAAAATACACTGTCTTGCTGGAAAAAAATTAGACATATTACTTTTCCTTTTCTCAGCTCAGGAAGACAGGGAATAAGCTCAGGGATCAGAGTGTATGATCACATGTAAACCTTGAGGAGTGCATGTAGACTTCAGGTTTTTGTGGTGTGTAGGGCAAATTCCCACTAATCCTTAGAGCTGTGTGGCTTGCAGTGTGGCAGCTTTCTGATCCTTCTGGTCAAGATGCACTTAGGTCTGAGTTACTCTGGAGACTGATGTCATGACTTAGCCAAGGAGAATTAAAAACCCTGATGTGAAGATAGGCTGAGAAGGTGAGGATATCCATGGGGTATAGGTGTCACACTATGAGAAAAGCAGCAGAATGGAGCCTTGTAAGGAATGACCTGAAAATCCAAGGCCATTCATGTGAATTTGAGATCAGCTTTCCACGGCTTTACCAAGGAAGGCTGTAAAAAGGACAAAACGCTTCGGGCCACGCAAGAGTGCAGATGTTAATGAAAACAAAAATCAGAAGTTGAAGCATAACCAATTTAATGCCTGTCCGAACTTGTACATGAGATATCCACTTGCAAGGCATGTGGCAAGAGCCTGTGACCTCATTTCCCCTGGCACACGGGGAGAAAGTGTTATTTTCTCATGCCATCACACAGAAACCGGAAGCTTTTCTTTCCAAGTGATAACTTGAACAGATGCAACTTATTTCCCAGTAATGCAGGCGGCAACATGTGTTGCCACTGCAGTTTGAAATGTCCATTAATTTAACAGTAAATCCCTTATCCCTGTAAAATGAAAACACCATATTCTACATGGACAGAGAAGAGCGTATAACTCTGCTTTTCAGATGTTAGAGCCTCCAGTGGACAATTGTTCACCAATTTCAATTTACACAGCTGGCTGTCTCATCCTGAAAAGATGCCTTAGGACTGAGAAAGCATGGAAAGTAAATTACCATCTCATTCCAAACAACATCATTTCCCTCTCCCCCAGGCTAAAATTGAGGTATGTTAATACAACAATGTTAGGAAGTCAGCCCTGCTTCTGTTGGCACAACATTTGACCTATGTAAGGAGGCCAAAATTTTCTGAATCTGTAGAAATGAAGTTTTGTAGATACCAGAATCTTGTTTGTCTTACCTAAAGATGATTATAAGGAAAGGACTGAGGTACACAAAGTAATGGAAGATTTCATTGCAATTAGAGTGAAAATTGAAACAACCATGTCTTGCAGAGTTAAAACATGCAAGCAAAAAATGAAGTTTCTCTTTTACGTAAAAAAAAAATAACCATTTTGACTGCTCTGTTCTCAAGTATTGCCAGTTTTTCTTCTCCATGTAATAGAGCAGTGGAAAATACTAAATTCAAGACAGTCCAGATCTGTTTCTGACATTATCAACAGTGGGAAGGGAATAATCTGACTCAGCAAGTTCATTATCGCTAAGTGCACTTGAGCATGCTGAGTTTATAAATTTGATAATGCCTGGTTTATGAGTTTGATTACTGAGTTAAATTATAGCTCACAATAATTAGCCCAATTAATGCTCTCTCTACCACTGTGCTGGAAAAACTAACAAAACATACAGCCAAGTACTGATCATGAGTCACATATGACAGCGAGCGGGAGATGGGAGCTGTGATACACCCCCTCCCCCCCAGACCAACACTGCTCTTTTCCATCCTTACTTCACTCCTGTCAGATCATTTTAACATTTGTGAATGGTTTTCCAGAGCTATGGTACAGTGGGAAGGAGTCTGGAATTGATACAGTCTCAAGAAATACTGTACATGGTTATGATTTTTCTATTAAAGTTTAAAGATGCTTAGCAAAACCTAAAATCCATCTAGAATTATGTTTTTCTAAATTATTAGAATTGTTTTCCCTCTTCCTGAAAGGGGCATGATTCAAATAAACAATACCAAAGAGGATGCTATTCCAAGGCATGTTAAAAGTCCTGTCTATGAAAAGTTCAATGCCACTGAGAGGCAAAGTCCCCTCTGCCCTTGGAAATCTCCTCCTCCTTCGTACCTTGAGGCACAACATCAGCTATATTAACATAGCCTGAGAGGTCTCACTTCTCAAGTAGACTTTACCAGAAGTGAAAGGACCTTTATTCTTTTGGAGCAGGGCACCCAGAGGTTAGGCAATGCTAAGTGCAGTTCAATAAGGTCTCCTCAGCTGTGGGAACTGACATCCACCCAGTCCCAAAAGTGCTCTCCCTGTCCATCTGTAGGCTGACATGAAGCTGCCAGAGAAGAACTGTGCAGAAAGATGTGCTAGAGTGATTTTTTGCAGATCTTTTTGCACATTTTTGCACATCAGAATGAGGCAGAGAGAGGATGATTGGCTGGACTAGTGGTGATAACACATCTCTTAAGAGGAGTCGTCACCTTGGTACCTCCCTCAGGCCCATGGTTTATAGTAAGGTCTTACTGAATATGACCTATACAAGATCCTGGGAGCAGGACCCAGGTGCCCTCCCTCACCACCAGGCTGGAGTCACCATCCCTGGATGTGTTCAATATAAGACTGGATGTGGCACTCGATGCCATGGTTTAGTTGAGGTGTTGGGGCATGGGTTGGACTTGATGATCTTTAAGGTCTTTTCCAACCTGGTCATTCTGTGATTCTGTGAATTCTGTGCCATTGTATAAAAATCTGGTGTGAGGAGGCAGCAGACACAGCCACTGTAAATACCAGGGACAACAAAGTTTTCTGCAGTTCAGCATGGGCTATAGGGGATGCAGGACTGTTCTGGAGGTGCACAGAGCCACACAAAGCATGTGTGAGGGCTGAGTTCGGGTACTTCCAGGCACTGCCAAGATTAGGCAGACACTGGAAAAGCCATATTTTTAATCACAATTTTAGTCTTAGTTGTCCCTGTTGTACCCGGGTCCTGTGTGGGCACATAAGCCATGTGACTGATGCTCATAATCCCTGCAGAACACATGGGTGGATGTCTCTCTCACTGAGCTGATGCTCATCCTCTTCTTTTCCCAGACTCCCATGAAAGCGTGAAAAGTGCAGTTATTCATGCACAATAAGGCGCGATCGTTATCACGATTTGTTTCTGCAGATGTTGTTAAAACAAGGCAATATCTGTAGCCCCACAAAAGATGCTCCTTTCTCATGCAAAGTATAACATTCCTAGCGAGTTCAATGCTGTGTCAGAGCTGGGTAAACCAGAATATTCCAGACATTTTAATGCAAGTGCACACTCCTCCAGCATCACACGTATGTTTATCAGCCAAGGAGAGTGCTATGAACAAAATTCAATAGCTAGAGTGGTTCACCATCATCCTTATTCCAAATGAGGTATAAATTTAAAAATTGTCTATAGCAATAGAAAGGTTGAATTTATATTGATTGTTGCTTATATTTAATCCACCTCCTCCCTAAGGAGTTTATCTTTAGCCATCTGCAAAACCTTGCCCACATTCATACTGCTATGTAAATAATGTTATAAGAAACATAACTCTGTAAATGAAGTCTGAGGCTTACACTAAAGAATCAGCTATTGGGTGATATAGAACAGCTTAAATTTTAAGTCTATCATCTTGAGATATGTGGCTGTTTCTAGAATTTCTATCTCTTGGTTTTCAAAGACATTTTATGAGCAGGGAACCTTACACTAGACCAGCCCCATCCAACCAGGCCCTGAACAAAGAGATCTCTGCTCCCTCTGTAAGGATTCCAATGTATATGATGCATTGCACAGAACCATTACCATGTTTTATAAACTTTTATAAACTTTTTCCCCTCAGACCCACAGAACATGGGATCCTCTTTCTCTCTTTTCTTCCTAGACCTCAGTCCATGGACACCTAAAGCAAAATATGAAACATGCAACAGCATAGAATATTGTACAGGCTAAAGCAATTCATGGGACATTTCCAGAGTTTTTTCTCATTTGACTGGAGCTATTAAACCAGCTATTTACCTACATTGAACTTCCTTACCTTTGCAATAAGTCCATGTTTTATATCTTATTTAAATTTCCCTGGCCTCTGACTTGCAAGCTCAGAATTTTTTGTGTTTAGCCCCAGACCAGCAGCAATTTGGGCTGCATTTTCAGAGCTCTTTTGAACCTGAAGAGAGACTCCCTGGTGCTGCTCAGAGGATGCCACCAGGTGAGCTCCAGCACAGGCAGGTGTTGTCTGCAATCACAAGAGCATTGGCCAGCAGCTCCCTTCATGGTCACTTGGTGCACTCCAAGGTGTCCTACCAAGGACACTGAGGTGGCAGCAACCAAACAGCTCCCTCTGGAGTAAAACAACCATGCTGAGATATAGAAAGGTGATTTTTCTTCCTTGTACTCACAAAATGACAATCACATCAATTCCATTGCACGTGTCAGTTAAGACAGGAATACCTGCCAGGGAAATGCCTGTTTGATATCTTTTTTCCAAGATAGAATGAGTGAGTCCATTTCAGACATGCATGAACACATCTGCACAGGATTAGCCCCATCTGGGCAAACATCAATATTCCTACATCACAGGCAGTGGCCGGAGGGACCTGCCAAGAGCTACAGCAGAGGTGTCACTCAGCTCCTTGGAAGAGACCCTGCACCACCAGAGTCCAGGAAAGGGGCAGTGGAACCACCAGGCCCCTCACAGTCCATTTCTGAGAGAGCTCACAAGTGAGATGCCTGTTTCAGTAGCTCCAGGAACACCTACCTACAGCCATACCTTCTCTTGTGCAAACAGATGCACCACACAGCTCAGAGGGAATGCCAGTGAGCCTTGAAAGGAGGTGTTAACACTGAGAAGATTGATACTTTTCCATCCAGAAGAACTTCTGTTTCCCTATAATTTAAGTTTCAAGCCTCTTGTTTCTGTCTGGACTGGGTTTCAAGAAAAGCTTATGTGATACTGAAAAGCAAGCCCTGTCTAGCTGGTTAATTTATTTTAATTAAAAAAAACACCTAAATCATTGGGTTTTTAGACTACAGTCTTCTTTGTGCTTAATATTACTTCTATTACACATTAAACTTCTATAATCAACAATAATATGTAAAGCTATTGTGAGCTCATTAATGTTTTTTACTGTCTGGCCAGGTAGAGGGCAAAGGTTGAATGCAATTTTATCACACTTTATGGTTTAATAAGGTCAGCCACAACTTCATACAAATTCAGATTAGTACAACCTAATTAAGCCCTTAGAAAACGTGTTTTTTTCAGGCCAACTTGTCCTTTCCTTTCCATGAAGAGAGTAATAAAAGCTGCTAACATTGCTCACCCAGGTGAAGCTCTGTGGCACTCAATTTTGCCATTGATACCACAAAATGAAAAGACAGCAGCAGAAAACCTGAACCACAAGATCACAGTGCTTTGGCCCAACCCTTCAAACTCTTCTAAGCAGGACAGGCATGGATCATCACATCTCTTTTCTGAGATTACACACCAGTTCTTACATGTGAAAGAGTGAAAGCAGGGTTGTAGTCAAGTGCTCAGAAGTGTGCTCAGTCCCTCGTGCATCCCCATGGTTGCACAGCCTGCAGAGTCACACAATGTTCTTTTTTCCATCAGCCTCTGGGCTTATTCAGGGCACCAATTTAATACTACATTTTGCTCATTGAACATGGGTTCCATCCCTTATTTACTGCACCCACCGAAATTATCTTCTGAGAAATGACTGATGAATGTCCCTGGAGGGGAGCCTGTGATATTGATGTCTGCTTTGCTCTGTCCAGAAACACTGGTGAAATGATTTGCAGAGTGCAATGTGCCAGGAAATACAAACTGAATTGCCAAAGTCCATTTCTTTGTGTTACTAGTCCAAAAGGTCTGAATTTTCAGAAGGCACCAGAATTGCACAATATATTTGATGCCTGAAGCTCCTCTTTATCCCAGCTCTAAGTTAAGTGTGCTTTGCAGTTTTGAAGGCTGGGCTTGATCCCATGTTTGGGTCCATGTTTATTCCTCAGTCACCTTTGTTTTAATCACTGTTGCTTTCATCCTCATACAGCTATTTCAAAATCTCTATCCCTGAGTCTGCACCTTGCACTTTCTCCTTTTCTTTGTGGCTCTGAATATTACATCTTGAGTTTCAATTTTCCAGGGCCAAGCACCCAATAGTGGAGCATTCACAGGAGCTCTGTGGTCTGGTCTCCTCTCAAGGACAGTAAAAGATGCTGTGCTTCCTTCCCCTCACTTTATCTAAATTTCATGCTGTGTTCCAAAACCTATGAGAGCATCCCTGCCCTGCCTCTGATCTGAATGGTGATGACTAAAATAAATAGGTTATTAACTAGAAGCAGGCAGATAGCACACACAATTTCAGTCCAAATAATACAAATCCACCATAGCTAAAAAAAGAAAGAAAGAAAAGAAGATAGGAAACCTAAAAAAAGAGTTTCTTCCAGTAGGAATTGCCAAGTTGTCTAAGAAGAGGTGGCTAGTCCAAACTACAATGTCAGAATATACTCACATAGAGTGTTATAGGGATAAATATTGTCATTATCAGCATACAATGAACAAAATTTAATAAAGTCAAATGAACCCATCTATCTATCCTTGCAGATTTCCAAATTTCATACACTAATTTCCATGTTCCTCTTTGACACTGAATTTTTAGGAGGAGAATTAATTCAGAGAAATGGCACTTAATATAAAATTTAATCATAGCTTTTTCAATAAGTGTGTAATTTTTTTCAGAAATAAAATGTGATGTGATCTACATTTTTGATTAAACAGGGAAAATGCTTATAGGCTTTATCCTGATAGAGCCTTGATTCCTTAAGCAACACATTATGAGATGTTAATTAAATGACAGTAACGTGTAACATAGCTCCCGTTTTTAATTTATTCAGGCTTCATATTTTTTCCACACCGAGGGGATATTCTCACCTTAACAGCAACACAGCTCTGTGAGAGGCAGAGCTGATGAAACCTGGTTTCCTCTAAGATTTGTGAGTGTGGGTTGAGCTCAGCCCCGTGGATCGTGGAGCATCCATGGGGAACACACACCTGCTGCAGCTTCCCTGGTGTGGGGCTCTTAGAAGTGGGGATTTATTCAGACAATGCTAAGGGTGTTTTGGCTCTGCTGTTTAGGGAATTGTATCCATCCAGGGTTTCTGGACACCTGGAAGGGACAGATTTTGTTGAGTAGGTGCAGATCAGAGACACACAGAAGGTCTGGGCAGATCTGGATGTGGGGACTCATTGGGTTTCCAGCATATTTCTCACAGTGCCACTGTCAGAAATGTGTCAGAACAGAAAGAACATGTCTATTTTACAGGGTGCAATTGCAGCACAAGAATCAGTGCAGCCAGTCTCTGGTGGCACTTGTTCCATTAGATTTTCTGGTATTTCCTACAGGAGAGGAGCCCCACCAGAACATTCCTCCACCAAGCACAGCCCTGGTGTTGAGACTGGTCAGCATTCCTTCCCCCTGCAGAAGCTGCATCCTCTGGATCCCTCAGCTAGCAGAACACACTTCCCACATCAGTTCTCCTCTGCTGGCAGGTGAGCTTGAACTGACTAGGGACTTGAAAATTTCCAAGAGGTCGTTGAAAACCAGTCAAGAAGGGAACACACAAAGTTCAAAAAATCACTTTTTTCTGTGTGTGTAAGCCAAACGAGCAACATACATCTTTGTTTTTATAAGTGAGCTAAGGAAACTTTCTCCTGTCTTATTTATGCCAGTTTTATTTATTTTGGTATGTTCAATTGTGTTTTTAGGTACTCAGGCTGTCTACCCCTGAAACCCAGTCATTCCATTACTGATGATAGAGGGAGCCTTTGAGAAATTCAGTCTCCTACCAGAGATTGGCACTTGGATTCAGCAGGTGAATAAACCCCCCTGCTTCACCTCAGGTCAGTGAGACCCTGTTCTTGCAGGCATTTGGCAGGATGGTGCTCCTGTTGGAATTCATGGGAGATCATCAGGGAACTCTGGCTGCCCTACCCCTGGAAGTGTTCAAGGCCAGGCTGGGCAGGGTTCTGAGCAACCTGGTCTAGTGGAATGTGTCTCTGCCCAAGGCAGGGGTTTGGAATTTGTTGATCTTTAAGGTCCTTTCCAATCCAAACCATTCAATGATTCTATGAAAAAAAAAAACAAAACAACCCAACAAGAGCACTCTGCTGAACAGATCAAGTGATCTGCACTCAAATATGTTCTCAGAGCCATAGTGAGCAGAAATCTAGACAGAAACCAAAAGGAAACCTTTGGGTAGTCTATGATGATTTAAAAGAAATGTTCTCTTCTTGGAAGCAGTGCCATGTATTAGGTTGGTTGTTAATCTAAATTTCAATGTCCTTAATTATGCTAATTTTTTTTCCTGGCAGATAATTAAAAAGAAGATTTTTAATGAGTTAGATGTCTTAAGATCCTAGAGAGAAGGAAATAATGGGAGCAAGAGGCTGGTAGAAAAGCAAAATAAAACAAAACTCAGCTGCATTCAGTTCTACATTCCCCCTGCCATTTAGTAGGCAGATTAATTTCCTTGTGTTGTCCTCTGACAGTATTTTTTGACTCTGTGCATCCATTATAATTTATTTGTAGTTTTGGCTAGGAGCTATTTGGGGTGGAGGCAACCTTTTTTCCTCTGCCTACAGAAGAAGGGGGTCCTGGGGTGTAGCTTTCACATCAGTACTCTCCAGGAGAAATAAAGCAGGAGTGTTGTTCCTGCAGACAGAATCCTGACCCACTTTGGAACTGATCACTCCACAGCACTTTTATCATTACCCACCAGTGTTGTTTTCCAAAGGCTTGGTCTCTGACCTATTTTCACACTGATTTCTGTGCTAGGGAGGCTTTTATCCTTTAAATTGTTGGATACTTGTTCATGTAAATACAGCACAAGTTTTGCTAAGCAAACAAGATTCAGTGTTTCTGCTGGAAGGAGGCTGTTTCAGTGTTAGAAATTGAGGTGTGTATAACAAATATTAACTTCATTTTAAGTCTGATACACCTTTGTGCATTTTTATTGCATCTGGAACTGAGATGGAGATACTGAAAGTAACATAAAATGTATGTACAGCCTGTGAAACAGTCAACTGATGTGACAAAAGAGCCTCCTGTAGAGTCTCTAAGCCAGAGTTTTCACAGAATACTCAATCACAGATACAAGTGGAGGAGAAATTTTAGGTCAGGGCTTTGGCCATACTTTTGCTTCAGCTGATTCTGGAGAGAGAAGCCAGAAATTTCCAGCAAAACCATCCAAAACCCTGGGATAAGCATATCCAGAGCACCCCGAGAACTGGCCACGTGCCGCCTCAGCCCAGTCCTCGGCAGGCAGATAATCCTCCTTACAAAGCCATTACCTCAACAGGTGCTGGTAGCCCCTGCTGTCTCCTTCATTAAGGGGCCAAAGACCATGTGATTATGAGAACTAAACACTCACTTATCCCTAGGTGAAGTTCAACTCGGTGGCAGCAGCAAAGGGCAGCCAGAGGAGGAGGAGGAGGAGGCAGCAGCGTTGTGCCTCTCTCTGGACTCCATCCTGCAGCCCTGTTAACCCAGCACTTTGCACAGCACTAATCCCCCATTCAGCAAAACCCTGCTTAGCTCCAAAGCTTGGCTGAACTGGGGCCTGAATTCATTTTGACAGCAGGGAGAGAGAAATTAAAATTAAATCTATGAAAGAGATCAAAAATTTTTGAAGGATTTTTTGCTGCGTGTAAACAAAGGTGTTGCTTACACAGCTAATTGTTATTCAAATAATTGTGTGTATAAATTCATGGATATAAATGTATATAAATATATACATGCACACATCCCTTTCAAAAAAAAATTAAGTTGCTCAGAGCTCTCCTTAGATGCAAGTTTTCTGCAGGTTAGGTTAGCTACAAAAGGGAAAGGACCACTAAATAAATAAATAAACAGCTTTGTTCAGTTGTATCTCCAGCAGGGATATGACTGTTCATTATGAATAGGGGCTGAAGGCTTCACTGCTCTGTAGTTTATAAATACTAATGAGTGACATATTGAGAAAAATTGTACCTACAAAAGCAAAGTCTTCTGCCATGCAAATCAGGCCCCAATTCCCCACAGATAAGGATCTTTTTGATGGAACACATGCAAAATCTACAGCTCTTAATTCTTTCATTAGTATTCCAGGCAGACGATTGCCAAATAACAGGGAAAACTGTCTGAATTGCTGTGTCTGAAACCTAATATTGATTTGTTTAATAGTGTCAGGAAGTCAAAATTCACAAATCTCCTGTCGATTGTTTATGAGGCAGTTAGCACAGAATTGGATGCCCCTGCTTAATTAATAACTCATTACTGAAATTTGATTATATGCTTGAATGGTTTAAATGGGCTCTAATTCAGTATCTGCAAAGCAGTGTTGCAACAAAGTAAAATGGATCTAAAAGCTTGTTTTTTACCACTATTGCTGTCTGTATTTCATGATCTCCAGTGGTGAAGAATATGTTGACATAGTTGCAAGGGCAGACCTCGTAGTACATTGTTAATTGACACAAAAATGTGTTGTTCTAATGATGTTATGAACTGCACTACAGCTAAATCAGATGGATACTCTAAGAGAAATTACACTGATTTGAAAAGAAAGGAGCCCTAAAGGGATTTTTTTTTTTTTAGCATATGATTAATTTGCCAGTAATGGAGATGGGGAGAAGAAAGATATTTCTACCATGGCCTTTTATTCAGAAGCATCTTAGGGATTCATGCTTGTATGTCCAGCAGCCATGAGCTCTTCAGTGGCTTAGGTGCTTTTAAAACTTTGTCCACCATATTTTATGCCTTTTCTGGCACTTTCTCATCTCCAGTATTAACGGAGGGAAGAAATATTCCACGTGTAATTTTGAAGTTCTTAACTTCATTGAATGAATCTTTCCCCACTTTAAACATCTCACTACACTAAAATTTCTCCCTTGGAAAGAAACCTTTCTAGTTTTTGGGAAACTGGAACAAAACAGATTAAAAATATAGATTTGTCCACATTTTTGGGATAGAATGAACTAAAATGAGCTGTGTCTAAGGGCTGGGCAACCAGGACACTCATTTCTGGCAACACTGGGAATCCCCAATTTTCCTTAGCTACAAGTAATTATTATCTTATTGGAATATTTAAAATGGGTTTGTCTTTGCTGTTATCTGTTGAAAGAGTGTCAGCCCACAGGTGTGTTGTTTGCTGGGAGAAGGACTCAGGCATGTGTTTAAACAGGTTAATGACAGCTCATCTGGGTTTTGGTCAAAAAACAGGAGCTCCTGTTGAAGATGGTGCTCACTACCTGAAGGATGGACACGTGACTGATGAGTGTATCATAAATAATGAGTAGCAAACAGGAGAAAGTGAAGAGTTCCCAGGCAACCTGTTGTCTGAATATTATGTGCCCACTCTCTTTTAACCAAGTTCAAGAGGCTCGTTTAGCCAAAAGCAGTAAAAAAATTAATAATTAATAAGACTCCAGCAGATATGTTCAACCAGCTCCAATAGGATAAATCAGTGAAATTCTCTGGGAAAAGCTGTTCTCATGAGAATTCCAGGTGTGGTTGGCCTTAATGAAAAGGTTTGCATAATTTGGGCAGTTTTAGAGCAACCTAGACAGGGAACACTGAGCTGGTCAAAGCTGGCCCTGGAGGCAAGAACTTGACCCATGGCAGTAATAAATGGCATCATTTCTCTGAAGTCTGTGAAGCTGAGGATTTCAGATCAGATCCTCAAAGTAACTTAATCCTTCAATCAATAAAATATACTTCTCTAAATATCCCTGAGGAGCTGGACCTTGGAACTTGGACCTTGATCCACATGAAGTGTTAGCACCCACTCAGAAAATGCCTTTTGGATACCTCTACAAAGAATAACCTTCTAAAGACTTGCAAATTGATGTAGCTGGACTGAGTATTTCTCAGACTAATGAATGGATCTGTTTGATGAGCAAACAAAATGTTCTGAAATATATATATTTGTATATATAAAGCCAGAAATCAAGTAGCAATTCTAATTGGAATAAAACTGACTGAACTATTTTAGTGCAAAATATTACTCAACTGAGTCTAAATGTTTGGGATCTTTGAGGGCAGAAAAAGGCAGCAGATGACTGCAGGTTTGTCTAGAACTGTCCCCAGTCTTGTGCAGATGAATAAGCAGTGAGTTACCAGCCCCTGTGCTGTGTGGGCAGTGACTGCCTGGCACAGTGGCTGAACTCCCTGGTATAAATTGCATCACATTTTGTGCCAAAACCTCTCTAGAAATGTGAATCCCAGTATATTCTATATTATAAAATGGCAAAGTGTTTATTAAGCTCTCTTTTCCTGCACATCTTGTGTGGGCAGGGAAGGAACTTCTGATGTCCTTGTTTGGAAAGGGTAAAAGCCCTGGTAGATTTAGCAAAAACACTTTAGAAAAGCAAATAATAATAAAAAAATCTTAATTTTTACCCCTTTGATGTAGTTTTCCCAGCCTTTGAATTGGGAAATGCTGCAGGGTTACGCTCCTATCCCCTGTCACTGAGCACCATACTCTTCCAGCAACATACAAATGCTATTTCAGGTTATCTGAAGACTTTGAAATCAGTTGTGTATTTATCAGAAGTACAGCCCATCAAAACTGAATCAAAAGAGATATTTTTAAAAAATTTTGTGTTATCCATATGTTAGCTTTCTTTCAAAAGGCTGGTATTTTTCTGCCTTTTGCAAACAGGTTTTAGTGAGGTCCCATACAGATTTTTTCCACTGGAGTTTCTGAAAACTAGAACATCATTATGATTGTTTGGCATGTAGATTCCTTAAGCAGTTTAAGATGAAAATTATTTTAAATTTCCACTCCTACATAACTGAGCATATTATTAGTGTTAAACTGTGAAAGAGTCAATAATGATAACTAACAATAAATAATACCATGAGGAGTTCATTTTTTCCAGCAAAAAAGGAGTTGCTCTATGTCTTTATACATGCAGGCATTACCAATGTTGTAGTTCACAGGTTTGTTAACTTTTTCTAGTGATGGGTAACTTTTACAATTAATTTGAGTTAAATAATTAAGCCTGGGCAACTAAGAACATTTTTGAGCCATAATTAAAGAAAAAAAAAAGCTTTTAAGCAATGTTTTAACTTGTGCTAAACAGCAGTCTCAGGAAGAATGAGGGTTTCTTTCTGCTCTTGGCCGATTTGTCAAAGTACTATTAAGAATTTTTAGTTATAAAAAAAAAAAATGGAGTGAACCTTTATTTTTCCTCCTCTAATTTATTACGGTTGATTACGCAGCTGGAATGGGAAGGTAGCTGCTGTTTGTAGTTAAATAACTCCTCACAATTTCTTAAAGAAATGATCTTCAAAGCTTTAATGGGTCAGTGGCTCAAGTACAAAGGAAAGATTGATTTTCATACTCCCACTCTTTGTTCCCAAAGTTTAAAACAGACACGTTCTGGTAAATTAGTTTGTCTATGTTATTAATGGAAGAACTTATTAAACTCCCATAAATACATGGTGGTATCTTACTTAAAACACAGAATGCATTTGCTTTGGAAAAAAAACACGTTTAAAAGTAAACAGGGGTGTAATATTTTCATTTGATTTCAGAAATGCCTCGAAAGGCAGAAAGCAGGAGGGTTTGCAGAATATATTAGGTATGCATAATGACGAATGGCACAAAGAGCGTGGGCTCGTGCGGATAGAAAAGATGTGTTTTGCCTTTAATGAAAAGCATTCCCGTGCTGGGTAAGTGGCAATGCTGTGGGGAGAAGCAAGAAATACTGTCTGGGTGAAATGTTCCTCTCCAGTGGGGCTCGTGTGCACGTTCCTGGCTGAGCCCAGGAGGTTGAGCTGCCGGCGCAGGAGCGATCCTGGGGTCAGGGCAGGCTCCAGCACTGGCTGAGAGCTGCTGTGACAGAGATCATTCAGCTCCACGGAGGGAGCAGCACTGCTGCTGCTCGAGGGGGATCAGGGGAGTGCTCATGATCAAGCCAACACAAACTGCCAGAGCTCCTCCTGCATCAGCTGAAGGTCGGCCCGGGTCCGTGTCTTCTCCTCCGCAGGCGGAGACACTTCTGATATATTCTCATGGCCTCTGAGGTCACTGAGTTTCCCCTGATGAGCTGCCTGTCTGTAGAAGGATGTCTCGCCACACTTAATCACCTTTTCTTTCACTCATCCAACAGAGTTTAGTTTTCCCTGTGAACAAACCCCCCACATCTCATCAGTTCACAGGGAGGGACAGACCTTCACAAATGTTCCCAGTTGATCCCATCAGCAGCTATAGATGTTCCTGTATCAGAGGGGCTCTACTTAACTAGAAATTCACTACCAGGGCTGTTTTCAGTGGAAAAAGTACTTGTGAGACTGGAAATCACAGCAGTGCTGCCTGCCAGTGGAGGGGCAAGCTGCCTGTGACAGGCCATTGGGGTAGCACTGGTGGGTTGATAACTAAAGAGAGCTGGTCTGTGCTCCCTGCTCCCACTGGAGGCAGCGGAGCTTATCCTGATGCTGCTCCTCCTGCTTTTAGTCCTGCTGATGATTCTCCTTATAAACTTTAGCCTGAATCTCAGAGCCATAGGGTTAATTGTGGGAAGATCTGGAGGTTTCACTTGAATGGTGATTCTGAGTGGATGGGCAATGCTTTTGGACTTTGGACAAATGATCTTTCCATGCACTTGTTTGGTATTTTTTTATTTTTTTGCTTTATCAGGGATATTTGACATGGCCCCCAGCACAATTTGAGAGAAAAATCATATAACTGCTTTGATGGAGGTGCAGGTTGGGATCAGGGTCCAGCCAAAATCATCCATACCAACACCCAGGGGAAAGGACAAGCCTGTGTAGAAACACCCTCCTGTTAGAGCAGGATACGAGGGGAGAAGATTTAAGGTAACAATTTTTTTTCACAATAGACTATTTCCTTCCAATGTGAAAGCTTCACAGAGGTGATTTAAACAGCCACTGTGAAGTATCAGATTGGAGCATTTCTAGAAAATCTTTTGAGCTCAGAAGTATTTTGATTTCCTAAAGACATTTTATTCAACAAATGTGTACTATGCATTGAAATGTAGAGAATAAGGTCAAAACTCTAACAAGAGTAATACACTGATCAGTGTTGGAATCTCCTATTCCCTGTGTACTCATTCCTCCCTCTCTGTGTTTTTGGAAAATTTCCAATTTTTTGAATGGGTTCTGGACCAGAATTGAAAGCAAGAATTCATCTGCTTCTTTAGCAGCATATTATGGGGTTCTCCAGCACCATTACCCTTCCCAGTCCCAGTGAGATGGCCCTTTCAGAAGCATGACAGCTTCCCACTGTCATCCAAGAGTTCTGTCTTCCAGAAAGGGTTGGGAGGCTGATCCTGTATTGCAGCAAGAATGGGGGAATAAATCAGTGTGTGCTCCACACCAGCTCAGGGGAGAGCTGCACACCCAGGTGTTTGCCTCTGGTCCTGGTCACACAGGGCATTGGGGTACTCATGAAACAGGTTGTCATATCCTCAGTAAATCCTCAGTACAGGAGAAGACATCCCCTGTACTGGGGATCAATTGCTCCATTGCTTCCCAGTGCATTAAAGCTCACTGTGGAAAGTGATTGCCTTTCCTTGCAACCAGTCATTTGGAGATTGCTACAGATCCTTTATCCTTTTGGAGCAAGGAACTTCCAATTCTAAGCCTCCACTTATTTATTCATGACTGGTTTTATACTAATTTCTTCTTTAAATGTTGCAGTCTAGCTCATCCTGCAGTACACTTCAGGCACTTTTTTTTTTCCAAAGCAGAGCAAGTAAGAAAACTTTCATCTTCTTTCATAAGACATGCTCCATGTACGAGAATCATCTTAGCAATCCTTCTCTGACTCATTCCAGCTTGAATTGCTGTTTCTTAGAAAGGGTGCCCAAACAGCCCCATCTTTGATATTTGACCATCACATTGTATGGAATTTTTTATTTAGACAGGAATAGGCCTTGGGTGGGTGAGAGGGTTTGACAACAGAGATGAGTAGGATACTGAAAATACTACCTACTTGAATTAATTTTAGCAACAGAAATGAACAAAAAATACAGACAGGAGAGAATACACACACCAAACTTCTCTCAGTATGGATCACCAATGGAACTTCACATCAGTGGGCTTGAGGCATCTGAAATCTGACTCTGTCTAGGCTAATTTCTACAGTCATTGTATCAAGAGCTATGCTTTTGTAATGAGGAAAGAAAAATAACATGGAAAAAATGACTGGTTTCAAATACCACACAAAAAAAATTCTAAAATATAGCAACCACCTGCATTAATGGTACTGAAATAAAAGATCAGCACTGTATTTTAAAATATGTGTCATTAAAAACTTTTTATGGCTCTTTGTAAAGACAGTCAGAAATTATTGAACCTAGGGTTGGGGTTTTTGCAACTGTCAGTGAGATGTGTGGGGTTTTTTTTCTCACCTAGAATTTTTTGCATCTACTTTGGCTCTGGTAATTTGCAGAGGCAGAGTATGAGGGGATGCCCCTCTGCAATGGTGCAGCTACAGCAGGTGACTGTCCCCATCACAGGGGGACAATCTGGAGAGGATGGGGACCCAGACAGTGCCTGTCCTCTCAGGTCTCAGGCGTTTGTTGGTGAAATGAGAATGCATTTCCTGGCTCTGACACTCAGAGCAATGCACTTTGCTGTAGCACACACTCTGGACACTGTCTAAGGGAGCTGTGTGTGGGTAGACAGAAAAGGAGAGGAAAATATTGCTGGAGCACTTTCCCCTTTTTACCAACAGAGGGATTTGAGAGCCTTTCTCCATCTGCAGGCTCTGGCAATGATGCAGCCAAAGGAAACTAAGGATGTGTGTATGCTGTAAAATGGCCCTGTGGATGCTGTGTCGTGTTCAGCCAATGGTTTTACATACAGCACATTTTCCAGGACAGGCTCACTGAAACACAGGCTAAGAAATCTCTTCCAAGGCACCAGAGAGATGGATCTACTGTTGGACTGGAACAATCATCTGCTTAACAGCTCAGAGCACACACACACACACACAGATTTGGGTCAGGAAGTCAAAAATAACATTACACCAGATTGAATTCAAATGTATGAGGGTTATAAGCAAGCAGAATATTGTTGTGGTGCCTGGGTTAATATTTCCTCTTTTGGAAAGCACTGCAGGATTAATAATGTATATAAGTGGTTAGGCAGGCATTGCTTTTATATCTCATCTGTGAGGAAAAGCTTCCAAAAAGGCCCTGGCTTTTAACCACAGGCTCTACAGAGAGATAAGATGCCAGTTAGGGATGAAACAGCCCTGCTCTCCTAGCACAGGACATCTCCCCTGTGGCTGGATATCCAAGGCTCTTCCACCCACATTTCTAATCTGACCCACTGTAGCGCTCACTCCGAATCAGTTCATTTCTCCAAATATCTGTTTGCTGTCTCCCAAGTATTTAAAAATGGCAATAAGCACCCAGCTTGCTCCCTTGCTTTCACCATGCTGAAGAAATGGCTTTATTAGTGCTGTGGCTGTAAAGCTCTGTGTGTGTGTTTTGTGTGTGTGTGAACACGCCTGTGCATGTGTGCTGAGCTCTGACAAGATTACAGCCAGAGATGGTCTGACTACAGGCTACATCCTATTTAGGCTGCTGCAAAGATTAGACAGAGAAATCTCCCTTTTGTCTTTGAAGCATGAATGGATGCTGAGCTTTCAGCAGTCTTTAAACTGATGAGGTTCCTCTGAAAAATAACAGCAACTTTTGAATTAATGGTTTACCATTAAAACAAGAGATTAAGAAAAAAAGTCACTATCTGCACTCCCCTCTCCCCCTTCACCCAGCTGAACTGTACGTGGATATTGAATCTCTTTTGTTGGCAGAAATCACAGTAATCTCTAAAGGACGTGCTTTTCCTGCCTTTCCAGGCTACCTCACTGAGGAGAATTCCAAAGATTTCTGGAAAAGCCTTTTAGTGTAGGCAGCAGAGCTCCCCTCCTCGTACCCCTTCCCCCAGCATCATTATAATTTACAGGATTCATATGACCATGTAAATACCTTGTGATTACATGGAAAATACCTCACAAATACATAATAATTACAAGTTCATGCAGATTACTTAGTAAATACATTTGAAGTAAGAAAATAATTCAAAGATTAATTATCCCTTAACTCAGAGTACTTAAATTATTTTCCCAAAAATGTACAAATATATTTGTAGTGACTTCAAGGCTGGCGGAGAAGGGGGTTATGATGGTTCTGATCTGAGAGGAAAAAATGAAATTTGACAGGCATGGATTATTTAAGGCATGCAGACGTGAGCCATATAACCATTACACTTTGATGCAAATCACAGAGGAAAGCACAGGAGGGATGGCCTGTACAGAGAAGTAGTGGACAAAGTTAGGATTTCCTGCCATCAACTTGAAATTTAAACTAGTAATCATTTAATGGCAGTGCAGCATTACATTTCTCGTTGCATGCATTAATGTCAGCAACTGGGACAAACATTTTGACAATTCTATTAAAATGCTTCCCCATTCCCTATCTAACACCTGTTAGCTCTAATTTTCTTTCCTGAGACGTACATCAGTAGACAGTGCAGATTCCAAATCATTTATCACTTTTAAAGTGCTTCCATATGAGCTTTTTGGGGGGCTTATCTTGGCCTTAGGAAAACCTTTTCTGATGTATTAAAATTCAGTACTTAGAGGGGGAAAAAAAAAGTGTAGACATCAGTGTTTCATAGCATTCATGTCTGGTAATTATTAGCCTAAATTATGGCTCGCACATGACTTGACAAAGTGGACCATGCATTTAAAAAAGCTGCTCACTAGACATGCACTGCTCAATATGTTCCAAGTTATTGAGATGTCAGTCAGTAATCATAAAGCAAACACCCCTCACTGAAAGGACCCTGCTAAGAGGGCTATGAGGCCTGGGGGACTACCTAAAAATGTCAGAAATGTTACAGTCTAAATGAATGACATCAGCAAGAGAACGTGTTTAAAAACATGTGCAATTACCTAACACAATAAAATGGAAATCCTGGAACATGACAGACCCGAGGAGCAGTGCTGGGGAAGAAAACAAACAAAAATAAAAAACAAAACAAAATACTCTGCTCTGGAATGAGAAAACCTTCATATATATAAAAATATAAAAATATAAAAACCGTGAAAAAATGATCACATTGGTGTTTTTACAGCTATACATTGTGGAAAGGGGAAGAAACATGTTATATTCTTTATCTGCTGGCACATAATAGACTTGCTTATCATTATGTATGTTAAATCACTCCCTGTGTTGCTCCTATCATGCAAAACAAGGTGTTCTGTGAATTAATGCAGTGTTGGTAATCTCTCACCTTTTACAATGCTGACCACAAGTTAATCAGCTTGCAGGGAGAGGAGTGTTATGTACAGTATTTTAGAAGTACTTGCCTTTGCAATGCAATATCCTTTATGAAAGATAAGGCCTAACCTATTCCCATGAAAGTGTGTGGGAATTTTGATGATGATTGGGGTGGGTAAAATAATGGGTCCAACATTCTGGATTTACACCAAGAGCCTCTGCTGAAACAGTGGAAGGGGATGTGACAGAAGGTGATGTCTGGGGAAGCAGACACGGGTGCTGCAGTCCGGATTCTCCGAAATTTTCCAAACACAAATTTTGTTTTTATTACCCGAACTGCGCACGCGAGGCGGCCGCAAAAAACTCCTGCACACCTTCGGAGCCCTTTGAAAAACCGGGCTTCATCCCTTTGCACTTTTTGAAGGCATGTGCAGAATGCACACAAACAAAACCCAGAAAACAAAGCCCCCTGGCAGCTGGCAGCCAGCAGAGCTGTGTGCATCTGTGGGCAGTTTAAACGTCCATCAGCGCATGGAGACGCACCTTTACTTTCACACGTCTGTTGTTTACTAAATAACATTTCAGCACAGTTTTCATCTTATAAGGAAAGTGTTTGAAACTTGGAATAAGTGCACTTAATTAAAGGAAGGCTGTGAAAATGTGCACTAATCTGATATGACTAATAGCAAAGTGCATGAAATTGCTAATTAGAATTTCATTAAAGGTGCTGCTTTATCAGACTGCGAATATCACAACCTTTAAAATTCTTTCAGGAAAGCTTAATTCCTTTTCAAACAGAAATATTCTTTAAAGACATTTGATTTGTTCTGAAGGAATTTGTAGCTTAGGCTGAAACATAAAATGTTTCCAGTATTCCACGGGAGTAATATTTGAATAAAAATATGTATCAGGTACTTTCTTTCATCAGGCAGATGAATAATTTTTTTTGAAAATATTATTGTTCAAATAATACAATCAGCTAAGAAAAATAAAGTTTAATCTTCAGATTATTTCAAACATAATTTGTTTTTATGCCTATACTGTAATGTTTGATATGATTTTGCTTTAAAGGGGGACAGAAATGAAAAGCTTGCTTCAAAAGTAATGTATGAACAATAAAATTTAGAGCTATGAATATAATGTTATAAAAATACATAAGGTTTTGGATGTCCAGAAAGAGAAAATTAATTGTCTACCTTGATTTTCAAAAATACATCAAAAACGAGTATTCTTTGTGAAATGTCTTCTAACATCCTAAACAGAAATAATAATAAAAAAATCTGTATTTTTAAGGTGTTGGAGAAAAACTCAAACTTTGCACAAATTTCTTGGTAACATTTTAATTAATCTTACCTCTTTTTTTCCCCTTTTGCTGAGACTTACTGCCTTTAATTTCATCATTTGCTGCTTGCCTCTCTTATCCAACGGCAGAATTCCTCTCCCTGAATTTATTGTTAATTTTGGAAGCACACTCTGCCATCAGCGATTTTATTTGCACCTGAACAACTCCTTTTTGCCCTGGCATCCCCTTGCTGTGAGTAATGGGGCAGTTCCAGGCTTTGGAAACCACCTGGATTTCAGGTTCCCTTTTTCTGGAGGAGCAGCTGTGCCCCATCAGCTTTTGCCCCTGACTCTTAGGAAATGCCTTCCTCCCCTATTCCCTGACCCTTCCTCTCCCAGAGCAGGATCTCCGTGGCAGAAAGGGCTTTCTTTCATCAGCTTTCCAGTGAATTCATCCTCACAGAGGGTGCTTTTGACAAAATTCTCACTTATTTGTGTGTCACACTGTGATTTTTGGTTCAGCAACCACCAGGTTTGCTTGCATAAGCAGAGAAGGGTTGGGACTTAAATAGGTAACAGCAAAATGAAAGATCCTTGAAGCTGCTGAAGTTTGTGTGTGTTAAAAAAAATATCCAAGGCTCTCCATCTGTGGGCTGCAATTATTGTTATTAATATTGGTGAAAAAAAAAGATGTAGTTTTGCTGGAATTAAGTATTCAGAGCACATTTTTAGAAAGTCAAATTAAAAACTAATCAATGCAAATTTACATGACAAAAAGATTCTTGGAAATGGATAAAGAGTGAACAGAAGAATCTTTACTTACGAGATAGTATATTATTACTTTGAGCATTTTTAAAAATCACATGTCAATTACAGTTTGGTGTGATTTCAGCTCTTGTTATAGGTATTTTCATGCCAGTAGGTATTTTATCAGTTGGACAAAGCAACACATAAAAGTCATTTCAGCTTTCTTCATAAATATGCCAACTTTTTTATGTACATTTGCTTTCTACAATAAATACATTGATAAAAAATCAGTCTAGACTCAAATAAATGAAAATTATGCTTATTAAATCTAATGTCTGGTGTCAAAAGTGAGGTGTCAATCTTACCTATCTTACTTCTAAGCAAGGCAAACAAAGCTGCTAATTATAATATTTAAGTTTAAATATAGAATTATTGTTCAAATATGGGAAACAATGGTGTGGTTGTTCTTTCTACAGCTATATGATTAAGACTACTTATGTCTCATTTTATGCAAAATAAATGACACATGATTGGGATTTAATTCATGTTAAGTAAATGTCTACAGGGATTTATGACAAAAAAAAAAAGCAATAACAATCCATACCTTGTTACTTGTCAATAACTGCATTCAGAACAGTGGGGAACAGGGAAAAATAAATAACTGCTTGGAAAAAAACCCCAACCCCGTGCATCCACGAAAGGAGTAGCATGCAGTAATTTACACCACATTAATCTAAGGCTGCTGGTTGTAACACAGTGAGTGCTATAAATTAATGCAGTTCTGTGCTATCCTGCTGTACTTTATTGTCCCTTTCCTAATGCCACCACTCCCAGACTGGAGGTGCCTCAATCCCCGTTGCCGAGATTAGCGCGCTCCGTAAACACGGGGCAGCGCTCAGGAAAGTGTTTGCTGAGCAAAGATAAGGCACTGACATTTACAATTTCCCTCTTCAGAAATCAGAGGATGGATATGTTTTGGTGTGCAGAGGAAAACAAGCCCCTGGTCCTCCCCTCTTGCTGGAGGGGTGAGGCATGGGTGGCTTCCAGCTGGTGCAGGTTGGATTTGGGGTCTGGTCTCCAGCATGACCCCAACTCTCCAATATGGGCAGGGGATGTCCCAGCACCCTTCTGGGTTTGGCCATACAAAGTAATAGAAAAAGTAAGCAGGAAAGTCTTGAGGTGTCAATTTTAAGTCCTGATGCTACTTGGTGGCAGAGGAGCAGCTGTCACCAGCACGCCCTGGGGGCCCATGGGACCAGCCCCAAGCACCTGGCCTGGCACACCCCATGGAAATGCAAACCTCCAGTATTTTGGGGTGAGACTAAAAGCCATATAACTGCCTGGTTGGATTGCTCAGCCTGTGTTGGTTATGAAGGATGATGTGAGGCTGTTCCCAGCTTTAAAAGGAGAATTTGTTTGAAGGTTGACTTTAGTGGGTTGTAGGTGCAGAAAAGGTGCTGAATCTGGCTCAGGGTAAAGAAGCTGGATTTGTTTGCAGGATTTGCAGAGTTTGCACTGGTCTGACAGATATGTGTCTCCTTTGCTCACAGGTCCTGTGCAGAGCCAGGAGTTGAACTTGATGACCCTTTCAACTCAGCATGTGATTCTGTGACTGTGATTCTGTGATCCTGTGATCCTGTGATTCTGTGATTCTGTGAATGTGCACACTTGTGCTGTGGCCAGTGTGCCAAATTCCACAGTTCTGTATGGCTCCTCTCAGCAATGTTGAGGAATTTTGTTCCTTTGCCACTGTTCTTCACTGTTTGGCTTGACAGAAAAATATCAGTCATGAAGAAAAGTATCTGCTTTATCCAGGAAGTACTTTTTTATTACCCACCTCCTGTTCACTAGATATTCCTGGGACCCAGCAGATCATTGCATGGAAGCCATGATCCTCAAGGGACATACAGATCTTAAAAATTATCTATTTCTACCCTGT
The DNA here is from genome assembly GCA_013400575.1 of Peucedramus taeniatus. NCBI lineage: Eukaryota > Metazoa > Chordata > Aves > Passeriformes > Fringillidae > Peucedramus > Peucedramus taeniatus. The sequence goes on along the minus strand of WBNO01027079.1, from coordinate 14,410 downwards.
GCCATGGACAGAGACAGCTTTCACAATCCCAGGTTGCTCCAAGCCCTGTCCAACCTGGCCTTGGACACTTCCAGAGATGGGGCATCTACAGCTTCTCTGGGCACCCTGTGCCATGGCATCACCACCCTCACAGGGAAGAATTTCTTCCTAAATTTCCTAATTTCGTCCTTCTAAACCTCCTCTCCTTCAGTGTAAACCCTTTCCCTTATGTCCTGTCACTACATCTCCTGCAAAAATCTCTTTCTTGTAGGCTTCCTTCAGGTATTGGAAGGCTGCTAGATTACCCTGGAGATTCCTCTTTTCCCAGTTTTCTCAGCCTTTCCTCACAGGGGATGTGCTCCATCCCTCTGATCATCCTGGCAGCCTCCTGTGGACTCACAGCAGCAGGTCTGTGTCCTTCCTGTGCTGATGACCACCAAAGTTGGACACAGAATTCCAGGTGGGGTCTGCCTTGACCTGCTGCCCACAGTGCTTGGGATGCAGCCCATTGTCAGCTCCTGTCCAGCCTCTCATCCACCTTCCAAAATACTGATAGATTTCATTCCTGTGCTTCAATAAATGACCAGTCAGAAAAGATCAGAGATTTCTCTGATTATTCCCTGTGGTGACAGAAGCACTAAATCTGCTAATTATGTTTACAGTGAGCCAATAATCCTACATTTTTTGTTAGAAGTGATGGCCAGTAGCACAGAACAAGAGAGGCAGTCAGGCAGGAGAAATAAGCAGGAACTGCATAAGCTTCATGAGGCCTTTTGGGTTATTCTCAATTCCTTTGAAAATCTTCCTTTGTTTTTGACTATATCTTATTTTCTTTTTTCAGTCTTCCTCTGTATCTTGTCTTAGATTTACTCCTTTGTCTCTTCTCCCTTTGTGTTTCTTTCCTTCTTTCTTTTATGCTCTTTCCTGAGCCATCTAATTTATTGTCCACTACCTTCAGGCCTGATGGTTTCCTCCTGTGCAAATCCAACATGCTTTGTGTTTTCCTCTTCCTTGGTCCTTGCCACATGCAAGACTTTGCCATTCTTATCCTCACATAATCTCACTGCACAAATACTTGTAAAAATATTGGTGCTGCTTAAGTTCAGTGAATGAGTCCTTTCCTCTGTCACCCTTGGACATCTCAAGACAAACCTCTTTTACTAGGTTGTGTGTAAAAAGTAAAGCAGTCTGGTGTTTCTGGAAGAAAAACTAAGAGAAGAAAACTTATTTTCTCCACCTTTTGTTGCATATGACTTGAAACTCCAGCTCTGCACACAAATTGCCAGATTCTGAATGGTTTCATCTTAACCTTTGTGGGTAATCCTGCCAGCCTGCCTAATCAACTGGAGATAATACAATATTGGACTTAATACTGCAAAGTGCTGCTTTATAATTCACATAACAAGCTCCTAAATAATTCAATATAAATAGCAAATACATCCTGCTCCTCAGTGATGGGAGGTTGTTTAGATCAATGCAGGATCATCTCCAGGATCTCCCACACTCCAGGAACCCTACAAAGTTAATTGCTGGTTTCTGGCAGCAGGAAGCATGCTGGGGGCAGGATGATCTATTTCAGTCTTTTGGGCTTTTGAAAACATCACCCACCCATTTTGCCCTTACTTGTACAACAGCAGGTACAGCAGGAGAATGGAAATCACGTGGTGAGACAACAACCAGGGTTGGCCCCACCCCTGCATTGTATTCATTTGTGAATTCAAATAAAGGCTTTAATGCCAGTTGTTTTGCCTGTTAGATTTATGTACCATGCCATACATGTTTATACAGATTGTAAAAGTCCAATAAGAACAATCAAGCAATTACATCATTTTGCAGTGCCTATGGAATCACATGAAAAGGGGTTCACACCGTGGTGCCTCCCACCTTTGCAGTGGAGGAACTTTGAAGGCTATAAATAGACAAGAAGCCTCAGAGTAAATTAGCAACACTATAATTTCCATTAGACACCTGCCTTGTATTATGGAGGTGCCCAGGTGCTCTTTTAACTTGTACATATATATTTAAACCCAATGTTTTGGTTTCTAAATACCCCAAGCAATCTTCTATTTGTAATGTTCATTTTCTCTCTGTTTTTAGCTCCATGCTGATTTCAAATAGTCCTAGGAGAAAAAAAAGGAGGGTGAATAAGTCTTTAAAATAATTTGAGATGAAGTTCTATCCATAAATTCCTGGTCTGATCCAAACCTCCTTGAAGTAATTTAAGAGTTTTGAAGACACTTTTGTGGTCTTTGGCTCACACGTGTAGCTCTATTAATTCTGCATATTAAGGACCACCCAGTTTTCAGCTGGTGTCTCAGCTTCAGTGGAATAATTCTAGCTTGAAGATCTTATTCAGAGCAAATATATAAGGAAGTGAAATTATTCAGCTATATAAATCAGTTAATACTTCTGTTACCCTGAAACTGTGTTAATAACAGCATCAACTCATCAAAGAGACTTCATATAAAAATAACAGTTGCATTCAACAGAGTTATAAATGATGCAACACTCAGTTATTTTTCAGAAATCAGCTACTGTAAAAAGCAAATATTTAAAATAGAGAAGTATCCCTTTTTCCTACTTTAGACACATCACAGACTCACAGTTCCATTTTTGCAGGATTTTATCTCTTCATTAGCCACTACAACAGTGGGCAGTGTTGCATCAATATTACAAACACATTTCCCAGGCATAGCTGATATTCTTTGGAGTCAGTACCACACATCTGAGGTGCATGAAAAACACTAAATTGCATTTGATAGCTCCCAAACTGACTTGTTTCATTTAATTAAAAAAATCCCACCATACTTTTGGAGTAAGCCTGTTCACCAAAACAGCTCAGCTCCTCTTTTGTGTGCATGTGTGTGTATAAATATACACATGTATGTATATGCATTTATACATATACATCTGGCTAAGTATGGGTTCTATTCTGCTCTCAAATATGCTAAATATGGAAACTGTGAAAGGCTGGCTGATTTTTTCAATTCTCTTCCAAAGAGGAGACCAGCACATTCTGCTGCTTCTGGTACTTTGGAAAACAGGAGTTTTGCATCACAGCATGAGACTGAGTGCATGTTTCTTACATCTCCAATTACACAAAAATATGATATTTTTGCAATGCCTGCAAGCATGTGTGAACCCATGAGGCCTTTCTGATTGCTAGAAACAGAAATATAAAAATGTTACTTGCTGCTGTTTCATCAGGCATTGAATAAACAAAGGTGCAGGCTCTCCATCATCTATCTCCCAAGTCTCTTGACACATCAATCTAACATAAATTTTACTAATTGAAATCTTTTCACACAGGCATTGCAGTTGAAAGGTACTATAATAATGCTCTATTTGGAAATATCCCTTGAAAAAAATCAAAATTCGTCAAGTACTTTCATGGCCTTGAGTGGGTACTTGAGAATTGAACAGCAGATGTAACATTTACTCTGAAGTGCCTCTCACAGGCACTGGACATGTGTGAAATGGGTAAAATGTATTATAAACCCTCTTTACCAGTGAGTCAGTAAGGGGTTTAAGACCTTGGCTTCCAACATCTTTCTGTTCAAAAGGTAGGTGAAAAGGTAAAATCTTGCATGTTTGCTTCTATAGGTTTTTTCCCACTGCAAATATACTTAAAAAAAATAAAATGAGAAAAATTCATCAGTCTAGCAACATGCATTCACTGCAATCATGTTTGATGTGTCCTGAAGAATTTGACTGTGCATATCTTGCTGGAGGAAACATGTGTGTTATTTATCAGATAGGCTTGTCTTCTTTCCAGGACTGCCAAGGATAATGTTATGCAATGCTGCAGCACGAGACGACAGATTACTGGGTTTCATGCCAGTAAATGGTCTCTGATAATGCTGGGAACTAAATATAAAAATCAGGAACTGGAGGGATGCAAGAAGTTATGTCTCTTTTGGACTGTTTCGTAGTTTACTAGAGAATAGAGAGTTCTAAAACTTGGACTTTAGGAACCGTGGGCTGTGGAATCTAAAATATTAGGCACCCAGCAGAGGTTTTATACAGTAGTTTTCCCTAATCTCAGAAACATCTGTTCATTTTTAGAAGTAAATCTGTATACAGTTTACGTTTCAAGGAGGGTCAGATTCCATTCTTCAATTTCCTTTTTGTGTGTGTGCCTGTGTATCATTTATTGTGTTTGCAATCAGTGTGGGGTTTATCCCTGCTTTCTTTTTCCTTCTGGTGTTGCCTATCCCCTTGAAATAAAGCTGGCTCATTTTCCAATCAAGTAATGTGTCAATAAAAATGATTCCACAAGTGTCAGCATGTGATATACCCTCATTGTGAAAACTGGGAGCACCCTAAGCAATGGAAAATATAAAATACCTTTTGGAAACATGGGAAGGGATTTTCCTTGTACTCAGAAGCTGCAGGACTTCCAGAGCACATCAGCCAATTGATTACCCATTCAGTCTACCCTGTTTCCTTTCACAGAACAAATAAGATTTATGACAATTTAGAGATGAGATGAAGTTTTGAAGCTTCATTTGATTTTTCGGCTTCAAAGAAGGAAGGCCTCCAGAACAGAGGCACTGGGTTCTTACCACACAGAATTGATTTTTCTGGAGGCAGCTCTTCCATTCACCAACTTGACTGGAGGCCCTTTTTGTAGGAATGCCTTCCCAGTAATTCAAGGGCTGGCAGTGAGCACAAGGGATGTTCCCTCCTAAGTTTCTTTCCATTCTCAGTGCTGGTGTTGGTGTCCAGATTGCCCAAGGCACGGAGGATTTGTTTTTAAACAAATTTTCAAAGCAATCAGTCTGGTTTGGTGATAGCTGTAGAAGGGTTGTCAGCTTAAGCTGCAACAAACAATAGGAAATGCTGGACAATCATGTATTCCTCTGGTAATCAAAATGCATTTTCCTTGTGGTAACACAGCAGGGGAAAAAGACCAACCTGTTTACACAGGCTTTTGGGGTTTAGAGCCCTTAATGAGTGATGCTGTAGGATTGTGCTGGTGCAGGTATCCAGAGCCTGTGGGTAGTGCTAAAGAGCATCCCCAGTATGTAAGAAGAGGAATAATAAAATAAATCTTTGTGTGAAAAATCATTTCAGTAGTTTTGGCTTTTTAAATTTTTGCTTGACTGGTACATTTGGATGAGTCCATTGGCATGGAAGTTAATGGCTCCATGAAGAATTAAGGGCATGGAATTTTAAACAAAAAAGGCAGAACCCTAAACTAGGCTACTGTGTGCCTCTGCTGTGGAGAGATGACCTTTGCTGTTAAGCAAACAGACTGCTGAATTATGGTTCTTACTGTTTTTTTATGGTTTTATTCCTCTTTACAAATTATTTGCCGGAGCTTCTGAATCCCTAGGATCAGACCCAAGTGGATCACACCCTTTGGGGCTGGTGCAGATACAGCTGATTTTGGTCCTCACTGCTGTGTTTGGCCCTGCAAACCAAGCCTGTGTGCAGGCAAATACTCTGAAAGTGTGTCAGGACTGGCTCTGCAGCTCCAAGTCCCTTGACCACAAGGGACCCAAGCACACCCTATCCTGACTCAGCCAGTGCATTCCAGCTGTGAATCCACATGCTCTTTGCAGCAGAGCCCTGACAGATCTCTAAGATGCTGTATCTGATAGCAGGGAGATGTACAAGTAGGTATAACCTTCTAACTCCTGGCATTTTCAACCACTCTGTCTTTCTTGTTCTTCCAGCAGCCTTCTTGTTGAACAATATCAGGCAAAGGACAGAGATTGTAAAACTTTGCCTGCAGGAACTTTAGAGATGTAGGAACAAATGCTAAGAATGCTCCGGCTTTCGGAAAAGGCCCCAGGTCCTTCAGGACTTGAACGTTTCTCCCCAGAAGTTTTTGGAGACAAGACAAAAATATTTGGCAGTATTGAATGAATCAGATAGTGCAAGGCAATCCAGAAAGATGAGTGTTGATTTACCTGTTTCTCCCCGAAGAAAAGGAGGGGACACGCACGGGAAATGTTTTCCTTGATCAAAGGCCATGGTGAATGACTGCAGTAAAATGTATCAACTTTCATGCTCCATTTAGCTACTGCAATGGCTAATGAGAAATGTAGAAGTTTGGTAGTTCTTTGACAGCTCTGGGAGCTTGGAATCAGGTTCATGAGGAACCATTGCAATGCTAATCAGAAATAGTTAACTTATAAAAGCTTAATCTGAAGAGATTTTTTTCCTCTGTTGTTTGGACTATTGCCTATTTTGGAGCAGATAACTGATTCCATCATGCAAGAAGATGTTTCTAGCAGAGGTCTTCAGTGATAAATCTCTTATATCATGTTGGAAAAAGGAAAAACAGAGTCCTGATTGTATTCTATATGACTAAAATTAAGATATTTTCTATCTCATCCCTACTCCTCCCATAGTGATAGATAAACTCTCTCTGGATACAGAGGAGCTTCTCTGTTAACTAAGATCAGGGGCCTGAAATTAAAATGAAGACTAGCTTCTGAATATGGAATATTACCTTCCTTGTTTAGATTCAAAGTATTCATATCAGTTTCATATTTAAAAAATCCTCTAAAGTAAAAGAGGTTCTTTTTTTGAATGCTGAAATTTTCCTTGGGCAAAGTTAATTGGAAAAAATTTCCTCATGAAAGAATTGAAATGAAATATTTTTACTTATGGCTATGAGTAATGACCCCTTCTGACTCCTATTGTCAGTGAAAAAAAAAACAAAGCCTCAGCCATCTTCTAGATGCAAACTAGAAGACAATATAACTTTTAAAAAATAGTCTCTTAATTCCAAAATTCTGCAGCATCCTTCATGTTCTGGTAGACTGGATAAGGAGAGATGTGGATTAAAACTGGTTTTACAAAAGCAAACCCAGATTAAGAAGGTTGATGAGTGAAATGTAAAACCACCTCAGTTTGCTCAAAACTTTTATCTGTTTCTCTCTTCAACTCTAAACTTTCGTGGATGAGATAAAATAGGAACTGAATCCAAACAAGCCGGTTTTGCAAAAGCTCCTCAGCTCTTCTCTAAAAATAAGATTAAAGAAATCCTCTAGACTGCAGGAGATGACTTTATCTCGTTACATTGCAAACCTCATTCCCTTACTTTAAATCTTCTTCTCTCTTACTAAAGATAACTAATAGGGATGCTGAGAACCATTGTATTCTGTTGACATCTTTAAACATAAAGCAAGCTATCAATATCTGGCTTTCAAGGGGTCTCTCTGCTACCGTTCTCAAATACAAAAGTTTATAGTCATATCATTATGAGAAAGACATATTTCTACACATGCTAATGGAATTTACTTTTGTGAATCTTATTGAGGAACCCGGGACACCAAGGACATCATTGTGCTGTGATTTGCGCTGGTGTAACACCCCTGACTCCAGCAGAATTACATGTGATTTCCTCTCTACTATCCTGCAGCAGACAGGAGTCCAGAGACACTGGGGCAGGCCATGGGCAAGAAACAAAAATTCTGTGCCTTTTTAAGACAATTTATACTAATGAAATATGATAGCTAAAGTCACATCCCATTACAATAGAAAATTATGAGATGGTGACTTTCCTGGAGCTGCGTTCAGTCCTTTGTGAGGTGAACTTACTGTGACAGGTTTAGACATTTGTCTGGACAAGCCCTGCATATTGTGTATAAGAATTCTTGTTTTTAAAATAGTACTGATGGCAACAGTTTGCACAGAGCTATCAATATGCAGCATTCTTGGCAAAGATGTATCTGGCAGGGAGGGAGGAGGCAAATTCTTTTTTCATTTGCCACAGTGAGAAGTTAATGGAATGGGTCTAGATCTGTAAATACCTGAGATGAGATTCTGGCTCAATATCCTTTGCACAACTCACTGAAAATGCTGACCAACACAATAACTTAATTAGCATCAACTGAACTCATCTAAGTCTCTGAGTAGTTTCCCTGATGATGTTTTTCTTTGCTTTTATTTAGCACGGCGTGATGAGCCAGTTTCACTATCTGACACCCTCTGGGCCAAGTGCATCCCCGTTGTAACAAGATCTCTCATATTTAGAGAATTACTTTGGGATGAATGTGGTCTCTTGTGTTTGCACTAAGTATAATACAGACACTAAACTGTGGATTATTATTTCCTAGTGGGAGATCTGTGTCTTGTGATGAGATTAAGGAGGATGCAGCTGTGAATGGGACCAGTTTGGCTAAGTTGCTCCAAAAAAATTTAACTAGAGTAACTCTGGTTTGTGAAAAACTGGCTGTGTGCTACGTTCAGGAATAAGCTCCCACATAAAATCCTCGCAAAGCATGTGCAAAGCTCCTTTGTGGTAAAACAGAGCTGTTTTGACTAGCCATATATGTTTCCTGTGTAAATCCGCCACATCCTGGTCTACAGCTCACTTGCATATCAAGTTTTCATGTGAGTCAGATTCCCAAGGCATCTTTGCAGAATAATAAAGTCATACATGACCATGTAAATGATACCCCTGAAAAAGCCCCTCAGTCTTCTTTACAAAGTCATTTCCAAGCCCAGATTTACACATTCCAGTTTCCAAAGCTGCTCAGATAATTGCCAAAGCAAGAGCGCTCCACTATGCTCATCTCTAATTAGTAAAATCTGACTTTTGTCTTCCTGTGACAATAGCTTTGCATGTCTGAGAAAACAGGAGATTTATAGGATACTGGTGATATTTATTTTGAGATGGCATTTTGTTCATCATTTCAATACAGCCAAATTAAAGGCAGTATTTCTGTTAATTTAAATCATAATTTGTGCATTCCTTTTATCACTGCAATCCCTGAGAATGTGGAAGATACAAAATCAGTATAACACATTAGCAATAGATAATACAGTCTAAATAAACATAATAAGCTTTCCTATATGTCTCTAGACCAAACCTTATCTAAAAATACCCTAATGAAGCTGAACCATCCAATTACTTGTTTCTTGGAGGAACCCCTTATTAATGATATTGCAGTGAGGGAAAAACATTAATTATTGGACACAGTGGGATCTTTTACATTCTGTCTAGTCTGAACAGCACCAATTAATACAACAATAATTATCAGCTAGCACGGCAGGCTGGCTGAGCACAGCTCCTATCTGCTGATTGGGTGGGGAATGTGGGACAGCTCTCAGGCTGTGCAGATTTCTCAGACTTAGACCCCTTTTATTTTTTTGCACTGCTATGTGAGAACTGAATCCTAGAGATATTAAAGCAGGTGGATTACCCCATTGAGGCAGGGGCTGTTCTTATGAGAGGCAAAGCACAGGTGCCACTGTGTGAGAAATGCCATTCCCTCCTTCATCTCCCACCCACCTGCTGTCTGACTTTCTGTCACTCCAGGTTTAACATGATCACTCTTTGATAAGAGGAGTGTGATGGTGCAGGCTTTTAGAGTTGTCTGTTTGCTTGCTCCTGTGTCCTCTCCCCAGCTATCTCAAAATGACAGTTTACAAATGCAGGAGCAAATGTTGACATGATTTATTGCCACCACTGTTGCTGCAAAGCAGAATGTCTATTCTCCATCAAATTCAACCTGAGGCAAACACCAAGTATGGGAAACTTCAGCTCGAAAGGTTAAAGTCTGCAAAAGTTCTAAGTGACTGGAGGAGGAACAATGGAAAGTGTTAGACAACCTGAATAACAGGCGTTACTACTCCACTGCCTATAATAATAATAATTCACCTTTTATCCATCGAAGATAAAAGGACACAATGTGGGAAAATTAAGCTGTATAGACATCTTGGGGATATCTCATCTGAGATCACACACCACTTCTTTCTTGTGGTTATCATGATTTTATCAGAGCCACTTTGAAGTCTATATAGCCTTATATCTCAGTTATCTACATTTCATCCTGTATGTATTTATTGCAGATGGGCCTAAGCTGCTAAATTCAGATCCAAATCCAGATTCTGATTTTGAATTCCCTAAGGTCCGTAGCTAGCTTGAAGCTAGGGTTTTGGTTTGGAATCATCTCTATTTATGGGTAAGAAAAAGGGGTTTAATATATGCTCTCCCAGACTGCATAGCTCTATATATGTACACACAGAGTCACTCTACCTCACATGTACATCTAGGAAAAACAGAATGTGGCTATGAAATTAAAAGCTGCCTACACTGGTATTCATACCTTAAAGAAGGATGGATTTTTAAGTGAGCCTTAGCTTTGACATTTTGTGGTTTCTGAGCTTTGACATTTTGTGATTTCCTTTACAACCCTAACAAGCTTTTATCCATGTTTTAACATCTGGAGCTCCAGCACAGACAAACACCCTCAGCCCTGCCTGGCATACAGGTAAAAACTACAGCCAATACAGGGTATTTGACAAGTCTTTGTGCACCAGGGTCTGTTTTTCTGTGTTACCTGTAGCCTTGACTCCAGCAGCAAACAAACGATGACACAGATGTAAATAGGGTTATAGAAAACCAGGCTCCCACTTTATTGAAAGCTCAAGAGAAATTCCCAAGGGGAACAAGTGTCCTGTTCGCAGGGAGGGGACACCAATCAGCTACACCAGGAACAAACTTCCCTTGTTCTGAGACAAGAGTGTGTGGGATAAGCAAGCCCTCTGTGACTAAAGGGAACCAGAAATGCTTCTACCTTTTGCATAATACTGATGTGCTAATTAGGGCACTGATATCCTCAGAGGGCAAGCTCAAATCTGATGATATGTACAAAACACACACTCTCCCCTCTCTCTCTCCCCCTCTCTCTCCCTCTCGCTCTCTCACACACAGGCAAAGCATAATCAGATGGACAGTGGCAGCAGAAATCAAGAAAAACAACTGCAGAAATAGTGTAAAAATGCACGTCCAAGAGATCAGGTGGCATTCCTTTGTCAGGAAGCTGGCTGGCTGTATGGAGTCAGTCTGCCATCACAACATTGTCATTTGCTCAGTGGCTCTCTCAACCGGCTGAATAGGGACAATCCAGGCTTGCTCTGTCTTTTTGTTCTTCTTTATCCTATCATTTGTTTAAATGATGACATATTAATCATAGTCCAATACAGAGACAGACTTTACAGCAGTATGAGTGTATTATCTGACAGTCTTTGCCTGTTGTTTTGTGATTTGAAGCATTTTGTACAAGCATCTCTTTCTCCCACTCTTCTCTATCACCTGGACTTCCTAAACCTAATGAGGTGATAAAATGCTCTCCACGAGGGATAATCCATTTTCCCAATATAACTTAATTCCTTAAAGCTTCACATCTGGAAGAGACTTCCAGAAACTACATCTCAGCACCAGGGAGCTGGCATTTCCAGCTCTGAAATACCATTTCTTGAAAATAAAAGCCCTTTGTCTGACTAAAGACACATTGTGTCTGGAAATGTTGAGGGGAAAGGCATTTCCATGGCAAATGTTTATTTCTGAGTCTAAATATCCTGCTAAAATTGATGAGTTTTAATGAACTGTTTGTGAAACTGGAGAGGTGTCATTATACGCTCGACCTGAATAGGTATTTCTTCCTTCCACAAAACCTGGAGCTTCTAATTTAACCTTGTAAATATGATGTAACACTACTGACTGCAATAAATTGTAAGCAGGGACAGTTTTTAAATGATACTTAAGTCCAGTTGCAACACATGTCATCACGCAGAAAACACAGGAATGCTGCAGAGAGACAGTCTGTTTATCAGGAAAAGTTAAAAAAAAAATTGCTAGTAGCATCACCCCACAGATGCATTGAGACTCAGCAAAACTTTTTTAGCCATGCACCATCACCTGCCAGATTATGGAGAAGCAACTGAGGGGTCAGTTCCTGAAATCCCATAATTTATCAGTACTCAGGGCACCCTGTGACTTGCAGAAGCCACTCACTGCTCTCAGAGTAAAACAGGCTCTCAGCTCATGGGGGATTCCATGCAGCTTCATCATGGTTTGTACCAGCACAGGACCATGAATTGAAACCAGTTTGGAATTCCAGGATTTACAAAAACAGCCAAACAATCTATGTGCACAATTCCCTTTTACCTGACAAAACTCAGCTCCAAGTCCCTCCTCTACCTTCTTAGTCCATGCCTCGCTTTTATCCAAGGACATGGTGCTCCAGGGGAGACAGGAAGGGATGGGACAGGAGCAAGGAAGGATCACAGGGAAAGCAGAACAAAGGTGGATGAAAGGAAGGAATGGTGTCATGCCTTATTTGCTGGTCACAGTGTAACAGAGGTTGAAAAGGACTAATGGGAGTTATCCCTCAACATCTGCAGGCTGCAAAAACCACAAGCAGAGTGTGTCAGGGGTGCTGCTCAGTGGCATCATTCCCATGGGACAATGCAGCACTGCAGGATTTCTCAGTACATGTTCTGCCAGCACCATTAACCTGCCATGCCAAGATAGCAAAGATAACCCACGTTCACATATTTTCCTTTGGTCCACAGTCAGAAATTAGATTCTTTGAGGGTCCGGAAGCGCTGTTCTGATAAGCATCCACATTTTTTTAGTTCTCTTGCTTTGATCTCCCAAGCAATCCAACCTGTTCCCAAAGATCCCCCTTCAGACCTCTAGCTCCCACACAACTGTTATTTCCAGCAATCCATAATAAAAAAGGGAGAAAAAAAAAAAAAAAAAAAAAAAAAAAAAAAAAAAAAAAAAAAAAAAAAGGGCTTCTACAGGGGTTAAATTAAGAGCAAAATCTAGAAAATAAAGAACAAACTGAAAAATTATTTCAAGTTGTAGAAAAGAAAGTTTTCATCAAACATTTTTCAAAAAATGAAAAATGGACTGATGAAAACATTTTAACCAAATTAAAAAAAATATTCTCTGTATAACCTCGGTGTTTTCAAATATAGGAAACCTTTTAATTTGCAAACTTTTCAAATTGCAAACTTTTCATTTACCTCAGATAACTACTAACCTGTCCCATTGCTGTACCTTCATTTCTGGAAGCAGATATTACTTGAAGAGAAATTAACTCAGAGCAAAAACCAGGAATCTGAGGCAGGGGCTGAACTGAAGAAATTGGCCTTGCCCAGTTCACCAAAACTGTTTTTTTAAGACACAAAAGATGAAAGAGTTTTTATTCCTAAAAAGAGACATATTTTCATTAAAGTTGAAACGTACTGAAAGGGCCATCAAATAAAATGTTAATTTAATGGGTGACAAAATCTGACTCCAAATTTCTTGAATTTTGGTTGTCTAATTTGAGCCACAGTATAAACAACAGCACCAATTAGTTCGTTTTCTTTTAAGAAGTCTCAAGCTGTACCTAAAAGCCTGTTGTTCTGTCTAGTTAAACACCCATGCATTAAAATGCTAATAATTAAACTGTTACGACTGACTAATGAACTCTGCCAACTATAAATGATGGTCTTGTTAGATTCACTGCACAGCAAGGCTTCCTTTGTACTGAAAAAGTTAAAGGTTAAAGAGCTCTTGAAAACAGCGAGCAGCATCTAGAAGCAATTACATTTTTTTCCTGGAAACTAATAGTTGTACAATAATGTTTCAATTCGCACTCCGAAAAAAAAATAATTACTATGAGCTCCATTCATCAGAGCAAATCTGCAGCTTTCTACACCATGGCAGGTTGTTAATTTGGCTTCTGCATCCAGCCTACTCAGCCGATAATCTAGTGTTTTGCAGAGCCTTTTATTGATCCTGCTCATGAAAGCTAAAAGGGCAAAGACTTGAGCTTGACTTGTGATACCTGTTGAGTTGCACTCACTCACATCAGAAAAACACTGTGAGATTGAATTTCAAAAGGCTTATGTGGCAGATTTCCTTGGATATAGTGTTTATTTGCTGCTTGTCCCCGTGCATTGACTTCCAGACAACACAGTCTCTGGGAAATGTAGGGAACAGAGCTGGAACTGGAACTGGATTCTTGCTTGATTACATCTGTGACTACAGCTATGCTCCTTGACAAATACCACCTGGGTGAGGACATTTGGGATTCCAGTGTGGCCACTCAATGAAATTGTGAGTTTCAGCATCAAGATTTTCCTATGAACCTCACATTCCTGGAAAATAAATAGAATTTCCTCCGTCAAAAATCCCTTGATCTTGGATTAATCATCAAAAATAGCTGATATGAATCCTAGACTAAATATTATTAGATATCAGTGAAGAAACTGAGATATAAATGAGCATGTACAGAAGTGCATCTTTCCATCCATTCAGTCATGTGCTGAAAGCAGCTAAAGATTTCCCTTGGCTCTGCTTGAATTGCCTGCACTTGAATTATTGAGAGATCTGTGCATTGGAGAAATACTCAGCCAACTTGATTGCTATCAAAATAACTTTTACAATTATTTTCCAGACTATTGTTTCAAGAGCTTGTACAGTGAACATACTGGTGATGGGGAAAAATGTTGAAAAAAGATTTTGCAAAATCTCTCAAACATGGCAAACTGCCTTCAACCTAATACAAAATCTTTCCAGCAGTAGACTTAGCATACACCCTGATGGGTCTGCTTTTTTCTTTTTTTTAATGCACATTTGTTTTTGAAAACTTCTGTGGAGTCATCAATATACATATATAAATATATA
>WBNO01027078.1:0-135861 GCA_013400575.1 Peucedramus taeniatus | reverse complement strand
AAGCTAGGATTGTAATGAGCTTGGGTTATTTTAAAAGTGCATTTTTTCATGCTATAATCCTAGATTTAAGTTCCACTAGTTTATTCATATGTTTTTGGTTAAGCAAGATAATTACAAACAAGTCACTGAATCTTTTTTTTAATTTAAAATTTAAAGAAAGAATGCATTTCTACATTAAAATACATTCTTGCAAAAGAAAGAATATTTGCAAGAAAGTAAAATTTATAATTAATTCACTCCATTGTACATCTGTCTTTACAGAAGATGGATCACATGAGGTTTTCCCTCACTCTTCTGATTATACTTAAACCTTTAAATGGAGGAACTGGGTAAATTTATTTCAGATGTGTCTGTCTGAATCTACAGCTTGTCTGAAAGAGGGTGACTGGGGGGGGTCTTCATTTCTAGATTCCACTAGGCTATGGTTGTAGGATTCACATCTCAAAATCAACTCGTCTGAAAACAAGGTGTCTAGCCTAAAAAAGTCATCTTGGTCTTTCTACACTAAATAGGAAAAGGTGTCTACTCCTAGAGACTGAGTCATCATAACCAGCTAACTCTTTAGACTAGATAATTGAATCAACTGTACAACTGTTTCAGTCTCAAATGGTTATAGAGAGAGTCAATAAAGGACTTTTGGATTATTTACCTTAATGGCATGTGGGAAAAGAAAGGTGGAAAGAATTCCACTTTGAGAATGTTCACCCTTGGCTCTCCCTCACATTAGACAGACAGCTATTACAAAATATCTTGTTCCTCACTACACAAGGTGTTGCAAATTGCACTGAATAGTACACTGTTGTGCAAGGAGGAATAATAGCAGCAGTCAAAGCAGCAATACCTCAGCCATATCTCAACTATTTCCTGCAGATCTACTGTACATATAAACTGCACCTTTAAAAACAAAGATGGGTGGTTCAGGATAAAGTCTTACAAAATTAAAGAAAAAGGCTTTAAAAATAATGGGGATAAATAAATTTGAGAATTTATTCCCTAAAATAGGGTTTTCACTACCAGCTTTCAGACTAGTTTTATCCTCTTTCAGAGAATACTTGCTATGTTAGCTACCAATTGACTACTCACACATGCAAATCCTCACTGAGAAAGGCCTTGTATTAACAAAAGCATGTGCTTCAAAGATAAGATTCATGTTATTCTTTCAAATATGGCAGAAATTACATATTTTAGATCCCTTTTCAAGTCCTATCCCACTTAGAATTTACAGCATTTACTTTAAAACAATTACGCTATATGAAGCACTGCCTTAAGTATGATCATTTGAATATTACTGCCACAGAAACTTCAGGTCCAGAAATATGCTACATTAATTTATTCTTGCTATGATAGAAAAAAGTAAAGCAGCATTAAACATAAAAGTTCCTATTGAAAAACAAAAGAATATTAAATACAATTTGAAACTGAATTGTCTAGTAATGTTCAATGCACTTAATCTGTCTGGTTTTCACAGAAAATGGAGGATAAAAAAGTAAGGAAAATTTAAAAAAAAGCAAATATAATCTACTGCTAAAAATTTGCCTTGCCAAGCAAAATTTATAAAGCGGCTAAATAGCTTTTGAGATTTGGAAAAGTCTGAAGAAAGCTAGCAGGCAAAAATGCTAATAGTTAAATAAATCCCATTCTTACTTACATGGATGTCAGGACTTAGACAGAAATGGTTAAAGAATTGTGAAAACTGCCAGCAATCCATCAGACTACAAAGCTAAAACAGTGCTTCTGGGTGTTCAGGCAGATTACAATCCACCAGCCCTGGATTTTGCCTTTAACAAAAGCAAGAGGATTGCATCATTCTAGAAATCTTGCTTTGTGAAGAAAGGTAGTGACATCCTACTAAAATATGGGTGCATGAATGAAGTATATGGATGAAAGCAGGTACTGCAATCATGTCAAATCAAGATATAGTGAAATATATTCAAAAACTATCATATAAACCATTCTCCCTAGGTTTTCTCTGGGAAAATGGTCTCCAGTGTTCTAGTGCTTTCTATTTGTGACCGGTTAGATCACAATTCCTTCTAATATTACTACAATAAACAACAATTTTCAATCCAAATTGCATGGATCAGAGTAGCTTTTTTTGTGTGCGATTTGAGGTCCCATGGAAACCATTCCCATTGGTACAATGCATGCAAGTATAGTAGTGACAAATAAATACATAGTTAAATGAGAAGTTTTCATCCAAGCTTTGCAAAACTACAGTGCTGGGACAACTTTCTAACTGAAGTACTGTAGAGAATTTATACTTTGAACATGGAGTGCACCTGCTTTAGGAAACAAATTATTATATATGTGTTATGCAAGACTTCAAATGATGCAGAAACAGATTCAGTGACACAGATGATCCATTCCATCCTTTGGCCAGCTCAGAGCAGCTATCATTTAATAGGCTGCTCAAGAGAAAGGTTTACAGTTTCCTGTTTTCCATATACTGGCCCTTTCTTAGATTCATGAGGATAATAGCATGGCTATATCAATGTGTATTTGGTATTTGTGGAACTGTGCATATGAATAAGGATTTCTCTTTGATATCACCTCCCTTCCTTTGACTTGAAGTCTCACCAAATAAATATGAGCACAATGTTGGTGACTTCCTTGGAAAGACACTGATTTGCACCAGCAGAGGTGTAAAACTATCCTATTGTTGCCTCTTGCAAAAGTACAAAGAGGCTTTCAAAAGGAAACTGTTTGGAGTTGTACTTTGTTTGCCATTAATCGCTGTGCATTCAAGAAAATGCCACATTATTCTCTGGAAGGTTTGCTGTCGTTAAGCCATTGCTTTGCAGATAATGTCATAGGAAATTACTTCTTTCATTATCTGTATGTGCTTCCAGTGATTTATTCACAGTCAATAGTTCTGATGATCCCTTCCTCACTTTTATTTACTTCAGTTACTCGGTTGAATTTTCTTTTTTTGGGGCCTGCATATATCAATTTCTTGTTAAATCATGACTGGAAGAAGCAATGCCACTTTTTGTTTACTAGGCTTTTCCATTTGTGCCAGCTGCTATGAGACAGAGCAGAAATCCTGCTTAAAAGTTCTCCAATTATGCTTCATTATTTTATAACATTTTCAACAGCTGGATGCTTAATTACATGCACTACAGAGCAGAAGTATTTTCTCTCTTTTGGCAAGTGTGCAGCTGCAAATCTTGTGGCTTTAGCATGCTATCTAGAACACATTAATCATCCTTCTAAAGATTCCTATCAGCAACAGCAAATGAAAATAACTAGAATGAGTTATGCAACAAGTAAATGATCAATTGCATATGTACTTTGAATATTATAATTTGCAGCTACAGTGCTTGAAAGCACCTAATACTATGTATGAAATAACTTAGCAACTATTGATTGTTGAATATTTATCATTGCAATTATTTTAATAACAGAATTGAAATGGTAAATTTTACAGAAACCATACTCAGAGACCCCTCTAAAAGAAAAAAATATGTTCATAGAATAAGCATTTTAAGTTTGTAGGACCTGAAAGTGGTATTCAAAAAAGGCTTTTATTTGCTCTGATTATTTTTTTGCACTTCATTTGAATGTAGGCCCATGCTCATGAAAACATTGCTATAAATTTAAGTTCTGATAAATTAAATTAGTATCTATTTAAAGTATTGAAGACCACTTTATTCTTAAGAAATATAGAAAATCTCAAAAAATCTGAAATACAAATTTAGTTTTGAAATCTATTCTATCAGCTCCATGGAATGTACACAGCTTTCTTCTGTAATCCAAGGGGACAGGAAGGAAGTGTTAGAGGTGATCCATGTAACACAAGGAAGTGTTAGAGGTTTACTGATAGGACAAGGGGGAATGGCTTCCAACTGAAAAAGGGAAGGTTTAGACTGCATGTTAGGAAAAAGTCCTTGGCTGTGAGGTGTGGTGAGACATTGGAACAGATTGTCAAGAGAAATTGTGAATGCCCCAGCCCAGGAAGTGGTCAAGGATGGAGCTCTAGCAACATGGTCGAGTAGAAGGTGTCCTTGCCCATGGCAGGGGGTTGGATCTAGATGATCTTTAAGGTCCTTTCCATCCCAAGCCATTCTCTAATTCTATGATTTTTTGATTTTCTTTGCTCTTATAGTTGGACAGAAAAATCCCTGCTCAGCAGAGCACCACAAACACAGTTTGTCAGCTGGCACCCTGGGCCGATTATCAGTGTTTGGGCTACATATGCCATTCTATAAATATTGCACAGCTTTTAAATCACACAGGGAAGTTGCATAAAAGTAATTACTTGTCAGGATGGAGGATGACATGAAGCCTGAGACCTGGAGCAGCTGCAGAAATTCAAAGATCTCTTTATTCACCTATTTTGCCAGGTAAGAATATACATTGTTTGGAAGTTTGGATCTGTAACACTGTCTGAGTTGGGAATATGGTTGCTTTAGAGTCCTTTAATGAAACTGTTTCATGTAGCTAACTTTTTTTAAATTTAAAAAGGAGTTTGGTAATTTGGGGGAGTACACTGAGAGAAGGAAAAGGACAATATTTTTGTGAGTGATTACAAGATGGGATGATAAATCTCAGTTTAATATCTTTCATTTGGTCTCATAATTCCCTACTTCTCAAAAGAAACTGGACCTAAAACTACTTTGCTGACATCTGCCTCTCTGATTTTCAAAATCGTAAATATCACTACAGTAAAATATGATTAATTGTTGCTTTAAAAGTGGATATGCTAGTCTATTAACAGTAAAACTACTGAAAAATGTATTTTTATGTATTTAGAAATTTCCTGTAATTAAGGACAACGCAAAACAGAAGACATAGAGTGAAAAAGAACAACTGCTGCAAGAAAGGGGTAACAACATTTTCTGATTAAGACAAATACTTTCTACACATTGATTATCCCCAATCTACTTCTATCACTGATTATTGACTACTTCTGCAAAGAAGAAAGTCATTAAAAGCAATATAAATAAGAAAGCAGTGGAAACATGTTTTATAGGGAGAATATAAATTAAAAAATAAATTACCCTGTCTGACTTACAACAGTCCCTTGTGACTGCACTTCCAGTCATGAGAGCCATACATTCCCTGACATCTCAGTCTGCCCCAGTGACTGCATCTTTCCCATGCTTATGGGAAGGACCAGTTTACTCATTTCCTAACAGTCTTCAACACTACACGGAGTCCTTGATAATACAAGCTCTCTCCTGCCCCTCAGCCATTCTTATCCCACTTGCTTGTCACTGCTTACTAAATGTGCTTTTCATAGCCACAGATTTCCCCTTGTTCTAGTCAAATTTAAGTACATTCCAACCTATTTTCTGGGTGTCATAACTGACTCAGTTCTAGCTGAGGTCTCTGACTTTCTCTTGTTCACTTGGATTGCTTACTGGGGAATGGATTTGACTCTATTTTCACAGTACCTGCCCTAAATCCATAATGGTATGGATAATACAACAAAGTGAATTAAGTTGATAGTTTAAATAAAGGGATGCCGACAAGGTGAACTGATTCATTTCAGTAATACAGATGACCAGACACAATATGAACAATTTTGGGAATATTTACCCACATATTCAGCTTTACCCAATACCCAGTTGATAAAAAAGAAACTGCTGCTGTGCTGTGACCAACAAGCTGATGTTCCTCAGAGTCCATTGCAGTAGTTCAGAAATAGTTTTCATGAGTGTGCAGGGAATTTTGGCTACTAAGCAGTAATCACTCAAGCTTGTTAAAAACATGAACATTTTGCATCATGTCTCTTCAAACTCAACAATCTTCTTCAAGACTAGAAGTAAAGCTTTAGCCAAACTCACACATTCTAAAATCTATTAAAATCGAATATAAGATTAATAACATATCCCATATAATAATAACTTAACATGGACATTAATATATTTTCATCATGTTATGATTGACTTGGCATAAGGTGCTAACAGAGTGTTGCTAGGATTAAGATTTTTTTATTTTTATTTCCCAGGGACACTGTATTTTAATCAAATAAACATGATCTTTTCAAGAGATATATAAGAGACAATGATATGTCAAGAGACAATGAAGGAAGGTAAGCAGGTGGCAAAAGCCATGAAATACTCATTTGGCTACTGAGTTAATTTTCTGGAGAAATAAGCCATATCATGATGTTTAATTCCCTTGTCTGTTACAAATGATCCTTTAATACATATGAATATAGTATGAAGATACTTGCCTGACTGCCCAGATGCAAATTTAAACATATTATTTTAATTATAAAGAAAATTTGTGGCACAGATAATTTTGGAGACAGTCATAGCAGACTGTTACAATGCAGTAATTACATTTCAAAGGGAACCTTTCACTGTCAGTAAGAGTGTTAATCAATAATTAAAATATGAGGATGAGTAATGCAATAAGCCAAATTAGTTTCATAGCTGGTTGCTAATATTGATGACTCAATTACAGGTGAAAAGTGAAAGCATTTTTAAAATATTTTCGAATATGCTTTCAGCACTTAATTTTTAACGCATTATGAATTTAAAACATTACTTTAGAGAAGAATATATGAAAGAGCTGTTGCAATTGGAAGAGGATTTTAATTGCCATGTTTCATTTTTGCTTCTACTCTAAAGATTTTTTAAATATACTTAAGGATCATAATCTGTTAGAGTGGCAATAAGGCTAAATTTCACCAAAGGCAACTAATAATTTGAAAAATCAGATCCCAGCTTTCCACCAAAGTCACATTTCATGTTCTGACAGTGAAAATATAAAATGATGAATGTAGAGTTCCAAGTAATAATACGAAGACAGCCTGTCATGTTGGAAAGTACAGAGTATCAAAGCCTTCTGGCATCACTGTAGTTCATTTATGTCTTTCATGGGGTAGACATTGTTGAACCAGCACCCTAATCCTAAAAAATATGCAGCAGTATGAAACAACTGCAAGATTTCACTGATACAAATATCAGTCTTCAAGGAATTTTGCAACAGGCTCACTCAGAAGAAAAGTCAGAAAATACTGATTAAAAAAGAAACAACAAAAAAGTCCCCACATAGACATTCCCAGATTTTATTAAGGAATGCATGTACAGTGTAGTAGAGGTATTCTGATTTATGATTCTGAAATGCCTTAATGGAATACACTGGTGAAGCAGAAATACATGAAAACAAAATTGCATTGCATTAAACTTCAGGGAAAAGAGTGCACATTGTTCATCTAAAAGCACAATGATTGAATAAAGCTTTCCCTGAGATTAAACTTCTTCAAAATTTAAAATGGGAAACTTCAGATGAGAGGTGTCATAGGTAGCATTAAAAAAATGAGGTATCTAAAATCGATTGGTGTCATGTTCCTGTGTGTTACCTTCTTAGCCAGATCAGGCAGCTAACTCAGATCTTAGTGCATTTGCTTCCACACCTGATGGAACTACTTGGAATATAGAAAAAGATAACTTTATGAATGAAAAAGGATTCACATTGAAAGTACAGAAATAATTTATACTGACTTACCTTCCAAGAAGGAATACCAAATCACCTAGAAGGCTGATGCTGACCATTTGAAAACTTGTTTCAAGGTGCCATGCTCTGAAATTTTTGCTTTAGCTCGGGACTAATCTCATAATCTCATAACCTCAATAACATGTTGCTGCCATTTGTTTTGAGGAGACATCTCTTAGTAACCTTAGGAAGACAGCCAGCAGGTCAGGACTCATTAACCCTGGCCAGGCAGCAGGGCAGGATCATGGGGACACCTTCCACCACATTCCACAGGAAGGAGATTGCCCTGGCAGGTGAGGGAGATGTACTCATGGCCCTTACTCAAACGTCAGAAATGGGATTTGGTCACTTCAGGACAGCAGCAGCTTGTCAGCAAAGCTGGGAGAGAACAGTGGGGTGTTGCTGCACTATTCCACAGAGTCCACCTTCCTCCCAATGTACCTATGCATACTTCTGCTGCTGCTGTACAGCTTCACAACTTGTATGTGACTTCCAAAAAAGTTATGCTTTATGACCCTATGTGGGTTTTTTGTGGGCTTTTTCCTGGTCCTTGTAGTACCTTTTGGATTCTTTAGAATTGTAGGATTAATATATAGAAATTAGTGTGAAGGTAGATCATTAAAATAAAGAGCTCCATTATGGATATAAAACTCTGTTCATAACTTAGTAGGCTTAATAAAGTTATTCTCACCACTAACATCTTCTTAATACCACACAGTCTCCAGGGATTAAAAGAAAATCTGTTCTTCCATGGAACAGAGGCAGTAATAGAATTTGAGATACTACAAATATATGCAATAGTTTTAAGTAGATGGAATAATGCTGAATTATGGATGTATTTTCCATGAGTATTGAATACTTAGTAGTGGTTAGTGCCTTCAATCAAAGGTACCAAATGATAGAAAAGATTAACAATTTACACATTCTGAATACTCTGTATGTATAACTAGCAGACAATTTCATGCACTGATTTTAGGATATATTCCAGATGTGTTACATGTTTCAACTGTGAAAAAAAAGAGGAAAATGACTGAGAATAAACGACAGCATGCTTTACAATGTCAACACCTATGCAATGCATACAGAACTATCACATGGCAAAGGAATCCTTACAGTTTATATTACACCAATATTACACCTTAGTGAGCAACTGGACCCTTGCTTTTCAGATTTGCACAACAGCTCACACTACTGAAAATGTTGAATTATGGAAATGTGGGCATCTTAGGCAAGATAGCTTTTTTATCTTGCAACTGATCAATTGTTAAATGATGTTGGATTTCTGGGGAAAAGTACTTTGACTTTCCATTGCACAACAAAGTTTAGGCCTTTCCATTTCCCTATGTACTATGACACATAGTGACAGAGATGAAATTCATAATGTGGAAAAAAGCATCAAAAGACATTGAATTTTAATATAGCATAAGTAAGGAATAAAAGTAAGTATGGTGGTGTGAGTTGTATAAACGAGCACTGGCTACTTTATTTGTCAACAAAAGAGCAGGCTCTGGAAAATCCAAGGCTTACTTCCCATCTATATGGTTGATTTCAGATGCTCAATAAATACTCTGGAAATCATCTCTGGTGGCCAGTTTAGCTACTTTCTGACTAATTTTATGTGTCTGGGACCTCAAACTCCGGAAAAGATGTTCTGACATTGCAGAGGATATAATTGCAATAGTATTGTATGGAAATTAAACAAATCCTGTTGCAGTCTAAAATTTAAAGAACATAACTGGGGCCTCAATCAGCCTAATCTCTCCCTGGGAGCAAGTAGAAAGATACATGCATTTCTACAAGGTAAATGAACCCATGTAGGATCTAACTCTAATTCTAATTAGTCACCTTGGAGGAAAATACTTCATAAATTCCAGTAGAGTTAATATCATTTTGTGCCGTTTGGTTTCTTCAATGGAAAAAATGGAGGAGAAATACATATGCAGAATTTGTGGAAATTCTAGATTCAATGATACTTATCAGAACTGTAGGCATATTTCTGGGCAAGTGACAAATTATGAGCTGTATAAACAGTAAACTAGTCAGCTCATAATTTTCTTCATTTACATAAGTTATTGCAATATTTTTTTACCAATCCCTCTATCTGTGATTGGAAAATTATTAGCAAACAAAAATTTTTAAAATTATTTTCCATTTTGGATATGATAATTTTCCTCTGTTTTTTTTTATTTAGCTCCTGTTGTAAGACTGTAAGAACCATAGTCATAGCTTTCAGAAACGTTACATGCAAAAAGTGCATTTTGTTCTGCTTGGAAAGTAATTGTCAAATTTTGTCCTGGATGACATTTTCACATATTTGCTCCAGGTTAAATGTACCATTGCCACATTAAAATCTGAACACATTTCACAGCAAAGTACCTATTTCTGTCAACAAAAATCAGCTTCTGTGTTTGAAGAAGACACCAAGCCACTTGGAAAACTTCAAAGAAACATTTTATCTGGTATTGTTAAACTGATTTTTGTGTGTGCAGTAGTGATTTCTGTGAGTTTACAGTGCTGGTTGCAATGCTGCTTTCTACATAATCGCTATTTTGACTATTAGTCATGAATTTAACTCTTCCTAGATAAATTTTGTTATCAGTCTGTACTGGCAGTCTACTGTCTTGTGTTGAAATATTTTAATATTCTTTTTAGGCATAAAATTAAAAGGAGAAGCCAGACTTTCACAAGGAAAAAAAGAATATTAAGAGAAGATAAAAGTCTCTCCATAAGATGTTCCTCAATTACTATTTCCCGTGCTAGTGTTAAGTCCCTATACTTGCACAAAAATGAAATACAGGATTTGATGCAAGGGTCACACAACTCTTAAATAGTTCTTTATGATATACAACAGACCTGTTATCTTGTTTTTGGAAATAGAAGCCAATGCCTTTAGAAACTATGTGAATGTAAAATTTTGATAATTCAATTTACTTCCTCATAATATCTGCAATTTCAAGGAATAAAAAAAGTTCAAGCAAAATTGTCAGGGGACATCTATATTCTTATATGAACTTAAATTAGCAGTAAAATCATAAGCAGTATACAATTAGATCCTGTACAACATAAAAAATAAACTTCACCTACTCTGTCTTCTTAACTGTGAAATACATCTGGCTTTTAATTAGTCTCCCCAAAGAAGTTGTTAAGACTTTGTGCATTCATCTGATACATTGAGTACACAGTCAAGAGAGTAGCTGAATCATCTGTTGCATCTGTTCCATCTCAAATACCCAAAGAAAGCACCAAAGTGGGCTGAGGCTTGATAGAGGTAATGCAAGATGTAGGGCAGACAAATACTCGGCATTAGATCCAGTGAGAGATATTGAGCTCGACAAGAATTTTAGGAATCTCAGTCCACAGATGAACACTCTACATACTGTCAAGTGCTTAGGAGGGTTGTAGAATGAGAGAGAATAGGGAGAGAAAATTGATCCACCAAGGAAGGTGAAGTCATTGCAGTTGTTTTGTCAAAGAGCTGAGACAGCTCACTGTTGTCCTTTGTAAGCAGAGCAGGAAAAAAGGAAGGCAGTGTTATGGTTCACATCTAATATACCTGCTTAAATAAGCAGGGCACCAAATGGGGGAGAAAAGCTCTTTTTTTTTCTGACCATTGTGCTTGCTACTGAAGAGTGAGATCTGTTAGGTACTTCAGAACATGAAATTTCTGAAGTAACATGGTCTGATCCCAAGGAATGGAGGCAGGAGGCAGGCACCTCAGGACTCATGCCAGAGCAGTTATAAGCAGATGGAGAAATAAAATAATAAGTATTGTGAGTAGGGCATATCAAATTTTAAGTACTGTTCACTTTAAGTGTTTTATTTCTGAAAATCCCCAAAACTCTGAAGTATACCATTTCTTTCCACACACATCCCAACAATATAAAGGTGACAAATAGCAGGAGTTCCAGCCTGTGCAGCTCTAGCATTCACTTCTAACATGATTACAAAACCTTATTCATGGTTATTTGCATTAGCTATAATAATCAGAATTGTGTCAGTGGTAAAATGGAAATGATGGAATGGAGATTGGAAATTCCCTCTGAAACTTACAGGTGACCATTTTCTGGTGAGATTTTAAAGGATTTGGGGTTCTACAGTTTTCTGTGTCTGAGCCTGTGGGTTGTAATCTGGGCTAAGAAACTGCAACTGGACAGTGGAGGGGAAGTCTGGCTGATTACTCCAGATATTTTGTTTGGGTCAGATTAAACCGCTTCAGAAAAAGTGATGGGAAAGGGGATTGTGCTTTCCGAACAAACACCTGTGTGTGCTCAGCCTGGAGACCCGTGGAGGATGAGCATGCAGGGATGTAGCAGGGTGCCTACAGCTCATGTGGGCAATGGGAGATTCCTGTGATGAGCAGAGAGCCCAGCTCTGCAGGAAACATGTCCTCACCCCAGCACAGCTAGAAAGGGTCTCTCCCAGGGAGACATAAATGTGTTTGGAAGAACTTAAACTTATGATTTGTCAGTACTGAAGGAAACAAACATTGTAAGAACACGGGAGCTATGGAGAACTCTTCTCTTCTACAGAGGACTTTATCTCATTTAGAAAAATTGATATTTTCATGATTAAAAGTATTTTTCTTTTCTTGCTCATATATTTCTGTTGAAGGATGGACTACTTTTGAATACTGGAAGCCATTGGTATCATCTAGTGCTAAGATAATGAGATTCGTCCACCCTAATTAAATGGTGTTCAGTTAAACTAGGCTTCTTCTGTACTTACTGAAAAGAAGTAAGCACTTCTTAAAGGTCATCTCATAATAAGACTTAAGGATAAGTAAAATTAATTGCCCTACAGAGGAATTCTAGAATGACCAGTTTTCACTTGATAGCTGATTCCTAGTGCCTAAAATTGGGTGCTACGGCTCCTTCCCTTCTCATACTTCTAGTCCTAGTTCTAGCAATATTTTATATATGCATAAATGTAATGCCTATACTTTTGAGGATGGTACTTGATTCTGTCCATGAGTTATGTGAGCAATAATTATCAGACTAGTGATGTCTTTTAAAGAAGAACCAAACCTTTGCCTATTCAGTTGCACTGATTTTTTTGAGGATGATCCTTTAATTTGTAATACAAACAGTCATCTTTTATTAGGAATTATTAAAACCACTGGACTTCTGTGAAAATTGAATATCCTGAAGTAGGAAGCAAAGTTCATGTAGCAAGGCTAAAGCTGTATGACTCTAGTGCAGGAGACATTAGAATCAAACTAAATTAAGTTAATAATTTTTAATGTTGCAAGTAAGAATTTGCCATATTATCTATGTTATTGAAAATGCTTATTCATCCTAAATGTAAGATATAAACCAAAATTATAGCAAACAATCTTGATGAACATTTTAAAAGAACAGCAAGTTTAAAAAATCTCCATCAGAATTATATGAGTCTTAACAGAACTTCTCTGATCTCTCAGCCATGCAAAGATATAATAATGTTCACGAGTAAAGTAAAGCTAATTTTTTGTGCCTTATTAAATTTACATGTCATAGAATAAGGTACACATACAAAGTGACTGCATTTAATGTGTGCATATTATCCCCGAAAAATCTGACATTCATAAGAATCTATGAGCTGCAGATACTTATTTCTTAAATGATTTCTCCTACCAAAGACACACATAAAGCCCATTCCCAGAGCTATCAGTAAAATATCACTGTGGCTCAAAAATCAGGGACATGAATTCAACCACAGAGATAAAAATTAAAGGAGGGACTACAAAGACTAGACAAACAATCCACCAGATGAACAAAGAGGAATTAACTTGACATATGTGAATCATGGAAGTCTAAAAGATTGTAAATTCAAAAGAAATATCTAGGACTGAATGCAAATGAAACCTTATGTTGCCACTGTCCACTTAAGAAAATTAATCCCTAGAGTATGGGATTAAGGAAATTTCACTGCAGAGGTAAGAAATATGACAGGAGCATGCACTGTTTGTACATTTGAAAAGAAAATGGAAGCCCCTACAGACTGACAAGAATAACAACCTTTCATTCAATGGAGCCTCAGAAGGATTTGAAGCTGTCATGTTGCTGAATGAAAGATTAGTGATGTATGCCTTATAAGTAATGGGGGAAAATACAGAAGTAGTCATGGAAGAAAGATTGCTATGAAAACCTGGTAAATATTAATATATACACAGTCATCTCAATTATCCAAATCACTAGCCAGAAAAACTCTCAATTACTAAAAATAAAATATGTTCTCTGAAGCAAGAGAAGCCAACTGAAAAACAGGAATAGAATCTCCCTGAATTTAAGGGCAGGATATCGTGCAGATGCCTCAGAGGTGGGATTTGGTGTCCTTCATTCCCAAGCAGTGAAGAATTTTGATTTTCACAGCAAAAAACAAGTTGTTCTGTAAAAATCCATGTCAGTCATTACAACAAGAAGATATGGACCGTTGCTGGGAAATTACCTGTACCTGATGTTACTTGAGCTTGCTATTGTAATCATTGGGTTGATCACCAGACCTCACCAAAGATCACATCAGAAGTTATCCAGGTCTGAGGAAGTCTAGTTGTACAAACAATTAAGAAAAAGGTTTTTTTCTAATGCTTATTGAGGTGTGACATTGAAATCTCTGATTTTTTTTTCAGAATTAAATATCTGATCGTATGGGGTAAAAATCACTTAACACTGTGTGCTGCAAAGTGCTAAAAAATTAGCCATCAAGCACAGACGAAGTGTAAAAGACACAGTGGAAGATCATTTAATTAAATACATCAAGTAAGCATAGGGATTAAAGTTACTTTATTTTGTATCAATGCTTAAGCCCTGTGGACACAAATGAGAATGTCTGTATGTTCACATATGGAGAAAGATCCTATAGAACCCAAGTATGACAGACTCAATAAAAAATAAAGAAAAAACATGACAGAGGCATTAAAATTATGTAGGTCCCTTAAGCCACCTTGATCCAGGGCTGACTAAGTTTATTTGAGTAAGCAAGGAGGATTTTGCTGACAGGCTAAACTCTATTTCAAAACTGATAGGATGCATAATACAGTACATCAAATAGCACTGTGTTAATGCATTTTAAATGTCAACTTACATGCAGTGCCAGTGCAGAATGAATAAATCTCAGAAAGCAGTCCCTCAGACATTTGATTCTGAGTAACAACAATCCTGCTAGAGGGGCAACTTCCTTTTCTGGCCACTGGTTGTAAGGAATGCTCCAGATTCACCCTTGTCTTTCCCAATATCTTCTTACTGTCACATAAGACCCAGAGAGTGTGCAGGTCTACTCACATGTTGTATAAGTTCTGAAACAACTTCCAGTTTTACAAAACATTGACCATTTCAGCTGATTTACTTTCCCATTGTTATTAGCTCTACTTCTAAAGATCATATTTTCCAGCTGGGCATCCAATATGCTATAACCTTGTATTTAGGTACTTTTGGTGAATGTAAATCAGTGATCAAAACCCAGTGATCAAAACATGTTCTCATGTTTTTTGTTTGGGGCCATGTGAAAAGCTCATCTGGTCTGGTTTAAACCCATTGCTAATCAACATACAGCAGAAAATTAATTAATTACATCCTTAAAAACTATTGTGTGTCTTTCTGAATATTCCCTTATTCTTTCTTCACAACTCAGAAAGAATTAGTGGAAAGGAATAAGTCACAGTTCAAATAAGAATGGGAAAAAAAGGAAAAAGGCAGCAGCCTCCTTGAAAGTCATCCATCACAGCTTCTAAAGTGTCATAAGTCCTTTGAGCAATTTTTTTTCCCTGTGTCAGTTTACAGGCAGTGGCTCAGACACCATTAGGGCTGGAGAAAAAGTAGCAAGCTGTCTGTCTTTTTCACAACTGAAGAAAAAGTAAAGATGGAACAGTAAAGATGACTGAAAGACTGAAAATAGACACCTAGTTAAATAAAAAATTGAAGTACCAGTGACAAATGTTCTTAAATAATCAAATGTATCTAGATCTTTTCAAATAGAAAATTATATTGCTCTGGAAACAGCTAAGAACATGGATTCCTTTCTAGTATTCCTGTTTAAGATTCCAGAGAGATTCTAATCTCAGAGTCAAAACCTCCTGAAGGTACCTGGGACAGTAAGAAAACCTCTTCACTACTTTTTATCTTCTGCATAATGAAGTAGTCCACCACACATTTTGAAACAATTCTGGAATTAGAATAAAAGCATTATGATAACAAAGAGCTCCAGAACTGCTGGTTGGCAGGTAATTCACATGATAGACTTGAACTCCAAAAGAACAAAAGGAGACAGCACCTGCTAAAATTGTTCTCTAGTAGACAAAACTTAGTCAACTGTAGTAGCTTTATTGGAGTGTATAATTAAAAAACAATTAATCTTTCTACTTAGTTTAACAGTGCAAGTCTAAATAGACCAGAATTAACTACAGTTGAGTAGCCACTGCAGTGATCTAAGCTATAGAAAATCTTAGGTTTATAATAAAATATTTGTAAAAGGAATTCAAGACAGAGAAAACAGTACTCCGAATTTAAGAAAAATATATATGGCAAATATGCTTTCTAAATATAAACCAAGTGCATTCTGATAAGTGAACATGGGAGAAACAATCCTCTCATCTGTTTGTAGCATTTCAGGCAACAACTCTGACCTTCTTTTTTTTCTATGTTTGGAAATGTCAAAGAAACAACATGAGATTTAATTAATTAATTAATTAATTGATCCTTGTTTAACAGCAAACTACAGTCAAGCAAAGCCTTCATTAAAGGATTACGAAAAATCTGATACCCTTTGCTAAATTCCCTGGACTCTTCTGGGAGAGGTAAAAAGGTTAAAATTATTGCAAACAAAGAAGGAGCAAAGAAAGTCCTTAGAGTACTATATTTGCATTGTTTGAACTTACTTATCCACTTGAAACTGCATTTCCAGATTTTACTGTTTTTTATTTTCAAAATCTCCTTTCATTTAAAATATTTCTAAATAAGGCTACATAAAAATTAACTTTCAAATTAATGATGCAAAACATCATATACCAATTTGTCCAACTGAAAGTGTTAACTTTGCAGGATATTTTTGGAATATATCTATGATTTATGACAGGTGTGTTTGCAGTCTTCTCTGTCTTTCTGAGCCTGAATGAGCAAAAACCAAAGCAAACATTCTCCGAGCTTCTGCATTTCATCTGCTGTCTTAAAAATAAGATAATTTACTCATTTAATATCACTTTGAATAAAAACTGTAAGAGAGCTTAAACCATACATTTTCTATAAAACTTATTCTGAGTTTAGGCTCTAGGGTGTTTCAAGGAACATAATATTGGATTTCAACCTGACCTACTATTTCATCACATTACCTCAGATCATGAAGTTATTATTTTTTTATTGGAATAAGTGTGAAATACTAAAGCTGAGTTATATCTAAATACAATTTTTAAAAATTAACATACTATTAATTCCTGAAAATAAAACATGGTGTTGGTGTTAGAGCACTTAACTAAAATGGCCTCAGTGTGAAAGATGGGGATGACTCTCCAAATCCCACATAAAATCTTGGGTTATTCTTGTTGTGCAATCAGAAATATCACTGAGCAACCTAAATGGCATTTCAGTCCATTTCCTAAATGCAGATTCCTTCAGTGAAGCAATTCTGTATTCTCTAACTCCTCACATCCTGCTTCTCAAAAGACAGCCATGGAAAACATTGCTAACAACTGAGGAACTGCTGTACCAGTAATTAGGAGGATAACAGAGTGGCTCTCCACAAGGAGTGGTCCCTTGGTCTAGCCCTGCACTTGGGTCTTCCTCAAGTGTGTCTTGGAAGATGAGAACTGTCTGGGTGGATGTGTCAAGCTGAGATATGCATCAGCAAGAGGGCAGAAGCCCATTTGCACATCAGACCAGCCCCAGTCTTTCTGTATACTCCTAAGCATGTGCAGCAAATTCCCCAAAGTTTCACAGGAAGCTGCAAATTAGAAGAAAGAGGTCGATGACACATGACAGATTGAAAAAAAAGAAATGGCTTGGGTTTGGTTTTGTGTTGGAGCATGAAATGAATTGCAATGATAGAAATATTTTTCTTCTAAATTTGTCTCTTTTACTGACTTCTTCATTAATAAACATATTTGTTTCCAGAAACAGTTTTCTTTGCATTCTTCCCATCTGATTTTCTTAATACAGATTTAAGAATTAGTCTAAATACCCTTAAAATCACTGATTTTTGTAAATGATTTTTTGATGGCTTACAGACCGTCAAAAAACCCCTATCTAAGAATAAACACAGAGTTTAAAAGTGTAAGCAGTTAATCAGCTCTATGATGCAAAAAAGCAACAGCACAAAGTTGAATAAATTTTTTTAAAGATTGAGCAAATCCTAAGTTTAGCAGGAAAAATTTTAACAGAAGTAATACTGTGGTACAAAACATTTTAAATCATCAGATATTTCTTAGGATTTTTATTGCTTATATATAGTAGACACCATAATTGTTTTTTTCATTCTGCAGTACTATCCATCAGGGTTTTTTTCTTCTCATAGAGTCTGCTTTGCATATTCTAAAGCTTGGCCCCACTCCTACCCACTTTAGGTCAATAGGAGTTTAATGACTGCCTTGAATAACAGGATCAAGCCCATAATGGCTGTCAAACTAACAAAAATGTTCAATGCCTTTAAGTGAAATAGATGACCTTCTAACTCACCCTCATGAGGAATGAAGCTGCTACTCTGATATACATACCATACATGCCCATATATTGAATTACCTTACAATTTTGCTCTATGTGGTATCCATCATTTGTCACATTATGCTATTTTAAGTAGGCAACCTTGCAATCAATAGCATTAAACGTCTTTCTTTGGAGGAAGTGCATTACACAATAAATCTCAGTCAAGCTGACAGAAGGACATTTAACCCTCACTTCCTCAGATACCTCTGGACAAAGTTTTCAAACTGAAGCCAAGAGTTAGGCCGAGTGGCACAAAATTCTGATGATCGTATTTTCAGGAATGCTTAGCAATGACAGCCTTTGCTGAGCTCAGTGAAGATTGTGAGCTGCATGTTTAACACCTGAAAAGCAGTTGCCCAAGTACAGATTTAGGTCCCTAACCTTAGGTACTCAAGTTGAATAATTTCGATCTTTTTGCTGTGGTGGCATAATTCAAGCGATTACCATATATTGACATATACTAAATTAATCTACCTTTCAGATATCATGCACTTAAGTAGACAGCTCCATATATCATTTATTCAATAATCCATATACTTTTGTCCCTTCGTTAATAGTTAACTGCATGTGTTGGACAATAAATTGGAAGAGGGGTAGCATACCTTAAAGACAATATGGCAGATAAATTTTAAGATGGCAAGTGATGTGTCAGCAATATCTAGTTCATTATGTGAAGCTATCAAATATTTTAGGGGAAGTTTCTGAAGAGGTGGCTTTATCTTTATATTTTGTAACCTTCAAAACTAGTATTCCTACTATTTTATTGTTATATAAAGAACGTGCTACTCCATAATTCCAGTTTAACAGCATTTGCCTTCTTTGTTTCTCTTCTCCCCACCCTACTCCCTCAGTGATTCTGAGCACTCAACACCAATAAATATTAAAAAGAAAAACACAACCACTCCCAATTCAGGTACTAAAAGACGCTGAGAAAGAAAACATTCAAAAGTAGTCATTCCTTCAAAGTTCCAACAATAGCAGGAGCTCCAGAAGCTCAGAAAAGTATGATCCAATATTTCCCTTTTTAGTCAGAATTTTATATGACAAAGTGTCTTTGAAGGTAGTTATAAAAAGAGAATAAAAGAGAAGTATAAAAAGATGAGAATTATTTCTTCTGTAGCTTCCACAGCTGAAGTATGTAAGTCTGTCATGAGGTCAGTTTAGGTTGCTCCATAACATATGGAGAAAAGCAGGGAATGAATGCAAGGTGATGTGAATAGAGGGCAACCATTTTTTTTGCCTGTTATTTTAAAAAGATGCTGAACCTTTGAGAAGCAAACGTAAACTCAGACAAGAAGTATCCTTGCTGTACTTAGCCTGTTAAGGGATGAAGAAATACAGCTCACACTTGAAATCTGCAGTAATTTGCCTTGTTTTAATTTTCACTTTTCAGTCATGATGAATATCCAGTGAAGGTGCAATGATCTGGACAAGGGGATCAAGTGTACCTCAGTCAGTTTGCAGATGACAAGAAGCTGGGTGGGAATGTTGCTCTGCTGGAGGGTAGGAAGGCTCTGCAGAGGGATCTGGACAGGCTGGATTGATGGGTGTTCAGCGGTTTGAGGTTCAACAAGGCCAAGTGCTTGGTCCTGCACTTCTGCCGTAACAATCCCCTGCAGTACTGCAGGCTGGGTCACAGTGGTTGGAAAGTGACCCAGCAGGAAAGGACCTGAGGGTACTGGTCAACAGCAGATGTACATAGGCCAGACACATGTCGCCCTGATTTTTTCATGTTTTCTCAAGTCTTCTGATGTTTACATTCTTGTACAGAACTTTCTCACACACTTTATGTAAATAATTTTTTGTTTTCATTCTTTTATGGGGGACAAGCAACTTGATGGACTGCTGGGTTGCCCAGTGGCATTGAGGAGGTGGCACTGTCACCCTCCAATGACACTGGCATTTCAGGAAGATATAAAATTGGGGTCAGATTTTAATAAACAGTTTTTCTTTTGCCTTGAAAAGAACTGCTTTGCGTCGTTTGTTCTGTGTCCTACAGTGACAGACACAGGCACACCCAGGTGTCCAAGAAGTCCAATGTCTTCCTGGCCTGTATCAGCAAAAGTGTGAGTAGCAGGACTAAGGAGGTACAGCCCCCTGTACTCTGCACTGGTGAGGACACATCTCAAAACCTGTCTTCAGTTTTGAGGATCTCATGACAAGATGGACTTTGAGGTGCTGGAGAGAAAGGCAACAGAGCTGCTGAAGGGTCTGGAGCCCAAGTCTTACAAGGAGAGGCTGATGGAGTTGGGGTTGCTCAGCCTGGAGAAAAGGAGGCTCAGGGGAGACTTTATTGATCTCTTTAAGTGCCTGAAAGGAGGCTGTAGCCAGGTGGGAGTGACATTTTCTCCCGAGTAACAAACAGTAGGACAAGAGGAAATGTCCTCAAGTTAGGATCTTAGGATACATTTTTTCACTAAAAGGTCTGTCAAGCTCTGGAACAGGATGCTCCAGAAAATGGTAGATTAACCATTCCTGAAGTTATTTAAAAGACATTTAGATGTCTTTTTAATGTCTTTTAAAATTTAGATGTGGCTAAGAGGCATTTAGTGTTGGACTTGGCAGTGCTGTGTTAATAGTTGAACTCAATCATCTTACCAGTCTTTTCTAACGTAAAAAATTATATGATTGTATGAAAGACTAGGCAGTGGTGTGATGCAATTTTCAAACCTCAAGCAGTTGTGACATACTACCGAGTTCTTTACTGGTGTACAAATCACCAGCTGTGGATTTGGGAGGTGCACAGCTGCCTTCTACCTAGTCCTTGCCTGCCCTGGGGCAGTACCAGTGACAAGAACCATAGAGCCACAGGAAAGCAGCTGTGAATCCTATGTGTGATGCACCAGGCCTGAAAGTAACAAACAGTAGATCCTGATAGATATCCCTGATATCTATCAGGGAAGGGTGACCCATGTCACTTGGACCTGCTCTCAGAGCACTTTCACTGTGATTTCTGAATACCTGAAAACAAACATGGACTAGCTGGGAGAACAGTGCTGTTCAGTTGAAGAATCTGTAGAGAAACATCTTCTATAATGTGGATACCAATTATCAACTTGATATGCACACTGAGTGCAGGGCTGCAACCAGGATATGAAAGCTGTCAAATCCCAGCCAGTTCAAATTCTTCTCAGCTCAGTTTGACATGGACCTATCCAGCAAGAGCCTCTGAGTGTACAGACCCAAAAGAAAGCTCAATGTCCCTCTTTTTACATTTTTATATATGCCACAGAGAGTTCCACATGCAGAGCTCCCCAAGGCCTCAGTGGTGACAGGTGAAATACACTTACCTTTGCCTTTTCTTTGCCCTATACAGTCAGCTCAACTGTGCAGAAAGTAAGGGATGAATCAAGGAAAGTTTTTTCATAATTCTGTGAAAATAAAACCAATTTACAGGCTATTCAGAAAATTTGCATCTAGATTCCTTTCCTAAAGAAACAGGCAGGTAGATTATTCTGTGGATGAACAAAGAAAAAATATTCTTGTTGATGTTACAAATATAGGACTATAAAGTATTTCATATGCTGTAATGAGGGAAACAGTGATAAGCCCATATCTGTCAGACTAAAGGTTTGTTCCTTTTTTCCTGCTGAGATGGTTAATTTCTTCCAGCCTTTCTTATTTACATTTTAAATAATGAAACACCCATGAGTACCAGGCCCTTTTCCACTTCTGCTCTGTGCAAAAAGAATATTAATAGCATTATTAATAAAGCTGGGAAGACTGCAATAAATGTCTCTGTGCTTAAAACAAAGGAGCATCTTGAAGAACTCAGCAGATTTTCTGTTTTATGCAGGTTTGATAAGACAAGTACAATTAAAATGTTCTCTGTTAGTAGATTAGAAATGCCAATATATGTAACAGAAACTGCCTAAAGTGTAGGCACATTTGTTCAAAGATATCACATTCTCAGTTGGTTACCAAATACTTGCTTCATTTCCTGGCCCTCAAATCCCATCTCAGTTAAACTGCTGCAAATCAGGATGGAGCAAATGCCCCTGTGGTCTTCACCAGTGCAAATCTTATGGGGCTAGAAAAGAAAAGATCTATGCTGAATCCAAGTCCCTGGTGCTAGAGGCTGCACCCCTAAGGATGAGGATTGATTTGTCCTCTAGACAACTGCAGGCCAAGTTGATCCCTCAGTGTTTGTGAAAACATACTCACGTGATCCGGTTATAATTGATGACAGGCACAATACATATGCTACACACTGGATTGGACATACATTGCAGGGCTGAGGAGTTGTGGAAACAACTGGAACAGTGGTAATGTATTCTGACAGCTTCATTTGGGGCGGGGGAGTTGTCAAAGTGTTTCAAATACAGCAGGTTGCCATCAGGAAAATAACTAAAAGGACATATTAAATTCATGCTTCACAGTCTATGCATAGCATTTCGTATCTTTCCACAATGCTAGAGGACTTATTAGCTCAAGACATCAAAAGTAATTTATTTCACCTTATATATGTTCTGTATTTTGCCTCATCTGAAAAAAAAAAAAAAAACAAAAACCAAACAAACAAAATTTAAAAGCCTGAATGGCAGAAGGAAATGGTCCAGAAAGTGTTTCAGATTTTAGGTCCATCTGTATGCTTAGGATGGATAAGACTCCATCCAGGACAAGGATAGCTATCCTCATTATCAACTGTTTTGTAAGAAATTCTATAAAAAAAGGTAGGAAAACAGAAAAATTATAATAAGGAGTGCAGTCCAGCCATATAGTATCAAAGGAAGAAGAGATGAAGGAGGGGAAAAAGGGAGTGATGCTGCTTTCCTGCCTGAAGATGGAAACCTATTTTGTAGGATAGACACGCATCTTTCTGACTCACCCTGATATCTACAAATTGTCTTCCAAGTTGCTGACTTTTCCTATTCACTGCTTCTCTTTCTTTTCATCCTATTTTTTCTTATCAGGGCTTCTAAAATACAACGACTAAGATTTTTACTCTGAATTTGAGACTGAATTAGACACCACCAGGCCAGAATATTACAGAATCACTGGAGTCTTATTTATATTGTGCTATCTTCTCAGCAACAGCTTTTAAGTCTTGTGGTGCAGAGTGTATCACAGTTTTAGATAAATTACTGCAAATATATAATTTAACAAGATCTCTGTACCAGGAGGCTTTCATCACATATATATCTATATGAAGCACACAGCAGAAACATGAGGAAAAAGGAGATAATACAGCCCATGATCTATTACTGCACTCTATGCATGCTCTTACAGCTGCTCTGCAGATTCTAACTTCAAAGACAGATCCAGTCTATTTTGTTTTCCTTCTCTGAGCAACAGTACAGCTGCTGCACAAATCCCTTGTGCATTTAAGTCCTAGGGCTAAACGTGTTGGTTTTGGCTGGGGTAGAGTTAATTTTCCTCACAGTAATTAGTATGAGGCTGTCCTTTGGACAAGAAGCTGGGAGGGGACACAGCCGAAACAGCCAAGCCCAACTGACTCAAGGGATATTCCAGACCATATGACATCACTCTCAGCACATACAACTGGGGAAAGAAGGAGGAAGGAGTGATGGTGTTCCCAAGTCACCATTACATGTGATGAAACCCTGCTTTTCCAGGGATGGCTGAACACCTGCCTGCCCTAGGGAAGTGGTGAATGAATTCCTTGTTTTGCTTTGCCTTTGTGCATGACTTTTGCTTTCCCTATTAAACTATCTTCATCTCAACCCATGAGTTTCCTCATTTTTACCCTTTTCATTCTCTCCCCCATCCCACTATGGGGGAGTGAGTGAGTGACTGTATGGGGCTTAGTTGCTGACTGGGGTTAAACCCTGACACATAAAAACAGATAAAGACTCAGAAATGCTGAAGAGAGGATATACTACTGGCCCCTCTCATCACTTCTGCAAAGCAGTCTGTGAGTTGTATTTATTTGCTGAAATTCTGTTTAGTTTGTCAAAGACATTCACAACACACCCTGTCAGAATACATATGAGAATGAATACCCCTTCAACCCTGTCTTAAATTCTGCAGTAAGAACTGACTGTTTAACAGTGTGGGTCAAAGGCCAAAATCTTTTGAAGGAGCATATGATGAAAGAGCTTGTGCCTCTATAAGTCATGGAATCTGGTTGGAGTTGCAGTCTCCACCTTGTGCTGTGTGCTGACCATACTTCTATCTTTGCTGGCAGTCAGTTGAAACACAATTCCTACCAGGACACTTCATGCTAATACCTAATAAAGATGATAATAATTCACTGAAAAAGAGAGGTCTGAAGGTGGATGCTCTAAAGTAAGCCCTATCCCAGCTTAGTGCCTTAGCCATTATCAAGTTAGGGTCAGTTTCTTTGTTTTCTTCCAGATACCCCTGCAATAGAACAGGCAGAGAGTATCCCAGAGCCTGGTGAGGAAGCCATTGGCTCAAGACAGAGGATCAAACATCCCAGAGCCCCAAAGGGGAATAAAACCTAACACTCAGGGACAAGTGCCTAGTTCCAGTTCTAATGACTCTTCCCTAACAAGTACTATTCCTATGAAACTGAACAGATTTAGCAGGAGAAGATAAGATACACCAACAAACACAGAAGATGGAGGAATTTGAGAGTCTGTTAAAATTTAGGAGACCGCAATAAAGTTCTCATACCAAATCAAACGTAGTGGTGCCAAAGTGGGACCATGAGGTCCCAAAGCCACCTATAACCCAAACAATTGCTACTCTACCATTCAGCCTTAGGAAAATTTCTTCCTGCATAGCTTCAGTGCCAATCCAGACCTAAAAATCAGCATCCTTATTGATCTGGCCTTGGAGCAGATCAGGATGTTTGCTCCAGAGAACAAGGTCTGCATGACACTGTCTGTGTACTCTTCTCAGTTCCTCATGAGATTGTTCAAATGAAAGAATAAACATTTGTGGGAGATTAAAGGCTTTAGATGAGATAGTCAATAAATCCCAGAAGGAGAAAAGTAGCACTTTCAAAAACCATCAGGATTCCCAGTCAACTCAAAATGTCATGAAATGGTACTCAAAAAAACAAAGGTATGTTATCAGCTTCTGAACATGTGTTGTGCCCTAAGCACTGACAGACTGTACCCCAGAGGCCAGGGCATTCAGTGTGCAACACTTTCTGAGATTATTTCATGGGCAACAAATGAGCATCTC
Source organism: Peucedramus taeniatus (assembly GCA_013400575.1). Classification (NCBI taxonomy): domain Eukaryota; kingdom Metazoa; phylum Chordata; class Aves; order Passeriformes; family Fringillidae; genus Peucedramus; species Peucedramus taeniatus. The sequence goes on along the minus strand of WBNO01027078.1, from coordinate 110,629 downwards.
CTGGGGAGAAAAAAAAAATGACGAAGCACAAGTATTTCTGACATCACTTCAGGGCCTTCCAGGTGAATGGTAGTGTATAAAAAGGGGGTAACTTTAGCCTACAATAAAAAATGCAGTACACAGATGAATGAGGGATATTGCTAAAACAATAAGAATCTCTGAAGCTTTCACAGATCAGTGTAACAAAAAACACCTGGGTGAGCTGAAATTTCAAGTGGCAACTGGGATGTTGTGTTCCTGCAGATAACTAGAAGTCTGAAAGATAAGCTATATATGGCTGAATGACCTACATTTATAGTTAAGGTTGTCAATCAGGCTGGGTTAAAATATATAAAGATTGTAAAGATTACAAACTGCTTCCAGAATGCCTGTGAGTCCACTGCATATTTAACAGGTCATCTGATTAAGGACTAAAGACACAACTTTTCCCCTAAATCTCTACATATAAAGCAATTGAATGAAATAATAAAGATGGACAAATCATCTGCAATTAAGTGTCCAAACTGATATGATGTTCAATAGATCAGGTCTGTAAGTGACAGAATAAAGAAGAATAAACATTCAGAATAACAGTGGGCTAAAGGAAGACCCTGAAAATACTCTGAATGCAGAGAAGAAAAAGAATAAGCTGTTTTAGGGATTGCTGCTTGCTGTTCAATGTAAACATTGGACTGCTGAATACTTTTTACAAAAGATGTAAACTTCACCACACTGAGCACAGAGTCACAGCCTCAGAGGAAGCATAAAAATCAATAACACAGAGAAATATCTCCAAAGTGCAAGAAAGTCTCTTGGATTCTTACAGTTTGCCTAATGACTTCATGTGAAGCAGCCTACGGCACTTTTCCAGGGAAGTGGGCACAGCACCAAGCCTGACTGAGCTCAAGAAGGCAAATGGATGGGATTCTTGGGGCTGTCCTGTGGTGGTCCAGGAGCTGGACTAGATGATCCTTGTGAGTCTGTTTCAACTCAGAATATTTTGTTATTCTACAGAATTCCTTTCTACCCACTCAATGAAGAAGAAACCTTTGCAAGACAAGGTTCAGCATTCATGGACACAGTTATTGTTTTCAGAAGTGTTTCATGCACGTAAATATGTTGACATGGCAACTTTATGTGTGTGTGAGTCTATGCACAGGAGCACAAGGTGGAAGAGAGCCTTTTTCCTGTCAGCATGGGGAAAATATGAGCCTGACTGGATACAGATTACATTTTAAGTAGCACAAAAGCTTCTCTTTTTAGTTAAGTTAGTTAAATGTCTCTTACTGTGTCAGCACAACCAAACTACAAAGCTCTGAAAGCATAACTAGCCTTGCTAACTTGTTTTAATCTAGATGTTTACAATGCTTCTTCAAGAAGTCAAAAATGTTGAAATAGGTGCCAGAGAAAGTCCATGAAATAACACAAGAACCTGTACATATCCAGAGTTAATAATCTACCTCATCAAAGAAGAAAATATGTCAGATGTAATACAGTGTGACAGAGAAAGAGTTTTGCAATAATAGTAAATCTTTAAGAAGAGACATGTCTTTTCTTATAAGAATTATATAAGTACATTATAAAATCAGATGCATTGTTATGATCATCTAATCTAACTTCTCATAAACCAAATACCATCAAACCTGACCCAGTCATCAAGTCCACAACTTCCCAACATGCAGTGTAGCTACCTGAGAGACTTCAAGCTAGATTCAAAAAATCAGGAACAAAATTCCTTAGAATTATTATTATTTATACTTATTCTCCTATTTCTGATTAGCTATGGCATCCTACTATGTTTTTTTTTTCAATGAATCTAAAAAAATTTTGCATCTGAGTTCTCCTCTTTTTACAAGTACTTCTTGACCTTGGCACAGATAAAATCAAATTCATCTAAGCTCTTCTTGAGAGAAGGCTTTCTCAGACTGATGCTGTTCTTACAGCTTTTTCCTAGTTCTGTCCAATATCTCAACTTCCCTTTGAAGTGTTTCAGTGTTTTTCGGGTTTCGTTTATGCCAGAAAGGTAGGAATGACACCTTCTTATATCTCTACAAGATTTTCCCTGCTTTGTAATTGAAAGGCCATGAGCATTTTTAACAGCTGTAGCATCCTGAGAATTCATTATGAAAAGAGAAAGCAGAATTTTCACAGAAGGCTGTATAGGAAGACACAAGATAAAGAGCAGGAGGAAGTGGCATGTGTTGCTTTTTCTGATATGGTATGCTAATGTCCTCTGTTTCCCCACTTCATAGCCTTCCTTTTCAAACCCTATAATCTCTAAAACATTTGGAAAGGTGTCCTAAGTGCATGCAATTTGGAAGATGGCAGGAGCTTTGCTAATGCAAGGCTGTAACTCAGTGTCATGATCAAGAGGGGTTTGTGTTCTTCCCCGATGGTCATATACTTTTGCATCTGGATTACTTGGAACATTCCCTTTTCCACACTTTCATGCAACTGCATCCCATTTAATGCTTCCACTAGTAATTTTCTTTCCCTTCTACTGGTGCATAATTTCATCCAAAGAAAGTCTGTTTTTCTGAAATACCTCTCACATCAAGATACTTTTTAATGATACCAGCAACTTCCTAGACATTTTCTCCTTTTTACTTTTCTGTTCTTCTTTTCTGCAATTGCTAGTATATCTTTTAACATGCTGTTTCTTTTCCTCAGTGTTACCCTCTCTTTACTTTAGCTGTTCTTTGCTTTTTCTTTAAACACTTATGTTTTCAAATTAACTTTGATCTCTGTGTGTGGGTTGGCCTGGATAATACTGCTTTTTATCTCTGTTGTATGTCTGCACCTTTTTCTCCATTAATCTTCCAAACCTATAAATTATTGTGGAACATATTTCTATTTTCCCCTCACTGCTTCCGCCACAGAGAATTCACACTGACTTTTGACTTACTACTTTAAGTCGTCCCAGACTTTTATCATGCTCAGCTTCTTGAGGAAGGCTGTTAATATCTTAGGGCTATATTTTGAAATCAGAGAAATACCTGTAACTTCAAGTATCTTCAGTGGAAATCTGTAGGCATCTTTCAGAGATGAGTTTGACCTTCCATCCACAAACTAAGTTCCGGTGCACGGAATTTGTTCTCTCCACTGTCATATCTCTATTTATATCTTTGCTATCTGTATCTGTATCTGTATCTGTCATCTTTATTTATATTATCTATGTCTATCTATATCTATTCTCAATTATGTGGTGTCTCATTTTTGGTGCACGAGGAACCACATCTTTTTACAAGTTAAGCCTATGAAAAAGCAGACCCATCCCATTAAAATATAAAAATGAAGGCAAAATCTCTTTTGGACTCTCTAGAAATACAAATAAAATGTAAATAAAATACACAATGACATTTCTCTCACTTGGAATTTTAAAGACATGGATGAATTTTGGAATAGTGAAAAAAAAAGAGTTGAAGTCTTCAGCCTGGACTCCATTGGGAAGCAGAAGAATTGCTCATACCCCTGACCATTTTTGATACATGAAAACATCCTTGTCATCCACAAAGCCCTCCAGTGATTTAAGGTGGGAGAAATATACTTTGGGTGTGCATATAGCACTCTGTGTTACAGTATGAGAGGGAAGCCCCCCCCCGCAGTCCCAGCTAGCATTGACCTGTGCACAATTCAAACCCCTATGAGATAAATGTTTACATATGTTTGATTTGCTTGTCCTCAGCTGAATGTTATATTTTTCAATAAAACAGATGTCAAATTACACTTCTTAATTAATGGGAGATTGCTCTTTTTCTGAGGTGCAGTTCATGTGTTCAGATGGAGAACACATGGAGCAGCCAGTGATCAGCCCTCAGAGGCAGTGGCAGGAATCCTCACCAGGACCAGAAGACAGAGCAGAGCTTGAGGCAACACAGAAAGTTTCTGAGTCAGCTGAATGTAAGTGTGAATGCAAAAACTTGTAGCAAGCAAAGGAAATTTTTATACGACACTTTTATTTCTAGTCACTTTGAGACTGTGTTACTCAAAAAGCTACTTAAGCTTGTATTTCTAGTACAACCAAGCTTTGGTGGCTTAAAGGCTTTTGTTTGGGAGCTCACTAGAAGGAAATAACTAAGTGGATACTCTTCAAAGTTCTGGCCAGTTCAGTGCCCCTGCTGAAAAATTGTTTTCTTTGTGATTACGCATGTTTTATTAGTGTGTAACTACATGTGAAGGAGAAGTTCCATGCTTTTCCAGCAAGCTGAAAAGGCCAAGTTAGACAAAATTTAGGGTCTTAATATTTCCTGTGCATCAAGGCATGATTAATGCAGCATGCAGGTTTGCAGCTCCATCACTGCACAAGCACAGGCACAGGCAATGGCCTATATTCATTTTGTCTGACTGATCTGAGGTCTCTGTCTCTCCTGGTAGCTGTAAGTGTTTCTGCTTTGGGATGAGTGGCCTCCAATGCTTGGGATTAAGGTCTATCTCCATTAACTTCTCTGTGTGATGACTTCTCCAGGGAAAAAACAGATTCACCAAAAAACATTCAGTTTGGGACCCACATGGTTCAAGAGCTCTCCAAACAACAACAGGGCTATTTTTCACAATTATCTCCTTTCAGACATGTCCATAATATTAAATTGTTTTTCTTGGAGAGAAAAACATTTTTTTATGTTAATTGTGACCATAAAAAAAGGGAAGGTACTACAATGTGAGAATGAATTCACACACAAACATACTTTGAAAATAAAAGTGCTAAATTACATTTTATTGCATAAGCTAACTATGTACAGTGCAGTTTTTACAACAATGATATATCGAATTAATACAAATTTTCACAGGCTTGAATGAACTCTGTGCTGAATCAGGAAGGTACTTTTTGCTATTTTTCTAAAAGTAACTGAACTCCTGGTCTCTTCATCAAGAAGACAATTAATATTCCCCTGATTGTTTCACACAATTAAGGAATATGCCATACATAAACAAATTTTTTCATTGGCGTAGGAATAATTTTACCCTACGTTTTCTATATTCTGAGAGAGCTTGAATACAGATGGTTTGAGATAATAACCACATTTGAAGAATAACCTCTAAGCTAGTTTGTTCTAGCAATCACCCCCTAATCTCCAAATCCACTTACTTTTGGGGGTGATATAAATACTGTTTATCAAATACCATAGTTCAAGATTTTTTCTCTTCACAGTGGCCTTCAGAGCTCAGGATATCCCTTTCTCTCAATGACAGTTAGAACAGTCTCAGTCTTCATGATGTCAGATAAAAGTTAGATTCAATTATGATCTGGGATTAAGGAAAAACTAAAATGAATGCTAACCATGAACAAATCCTTTAAATCGTCACATTATGATTGCTTTGTTGACATCTTTAATGAATCAGACAGAATATTTGTATTTTTCTATCCAGAGTGGAAACTACTGAATTTTTAAAAGTTCTGTGTTGGCATTTTCCTAAAATTCCATATTAGATAAACAAAGCATACTTACCCTTTCCCTATGCCAAACCTGACCACATGAAGAGATATTGTACAGAGAAAATACTATTGTCTTGGCTATACTTCTTTCTACAGTAACATTCCCTAGAAGTAAAATTGATAGCATTTAAATTTAAGAACAAAAGATAGATTAATCATAGTTTGAATAGGACATGAGCTCCTTTGAAATTTTTAGCACAGTTGCTCAACACTTGTAAATCAGCCCTTGATTTTTGAAATGTTTATTACTCTCTCCAACATAGCCACAGGCTCAAAAGAGTTGTTTTTAATAACAACAGTAAAAATTTCAACACAGTCCCCTTGTTTTTCTCAATGCCTTGTTTACTTTTGAACTCAAAAGAGAAACATAATCAATTCAAAATAATTTTTTTCATACTTGGATAACATTTTTATTATTATAGAAAGAAATAATCCTCAAACAATACCATTTTGCTATTTAGTCCATCAGAAAACTCTTTTGGTCACTTGCTTTCTTGATTTTTGTCCATGCAGATTTCAAAATCAATTTAAGGGAACAAATATATATCCATGGTCAATTGCTAGGGATCAGCTATACATATATTCATATCCAATATACAATATTCACATTGTACAGGCTACATACTATTCTGCTGGCATGGGCCCTCTATGTCCATGACATGCATCAAGCAGCACAAGCATTTGCTCAGAATGTTTTAGCTCAGAATATTTAACACCTTATCAGAAGATGCCCCTCTGATAAGGACCATATCTTCTCATCTCCTTAACCCTGTGTGAGACGACCGCCCTTTCATGCAGGTCTATGGACAATGTTTATCATGTATCACAGGAGCATATTGCTGCCCTTTCAGAGTATCTGAGGTTCAGAGAGCCTTGGCATGAAGTGGCTTATCCTTTGGAAAAGGGTTCAAGTAAAATGGAAAGGCTTTGTCAGCATACAGCAAAACTCTGGGATGCTGTCTCCGACAGTGACCACAAATAGATATGACCAGAGAATGTGAGAAATTAAAAGCTAGTAACACTTCTCAAAAAATGCTTTTCTCACCTCCAACAAAAGGAACATCATAAGGCAAAGGTGATTATATCTAATAACTTTTGACAGGTTTTTTTTTGCCAATGTGTCCAGTTGCTCCTGAAAAACATTAGCTTTCACAAGATGCTGGAGCAAGGCATTTCACAGACTACTTACTTGCTATTTGAAGAATGCCTGACTTTTATTTACTTTGGGCCTACTATTTTCCAACTTAATTTCATTCCCCCAAGCCCTTGTATCAAAAGAGACTTTGGTCAGTGAGTAACCACCTTCTCAAAGTCACTTTTCATCATACAGTCTCCTAACTAGTCTTCCTCACTCACCTCTTTCCCATCTAGAAGAGTCTATGTTCATTTAGTTCATACTCATACAGGAGATGTTACACCCTGGAGGAATCAACTCTGTATCACCAACAGAAAATGAAGGGCATCTTTGCTGGTGATGTTTCCCAGCATCTCATCACCACAGCTCTGAGTAGTCCCCCTTTCCTTTTTCCTCAGGGCCAGAGGAGCAGTTCCCACATACATAAGTCCCACTGGGTTCAGGACTATCAGGAGAGCAGTACAGTGTCACTGAGTGTCACACAGGATCCAGAGGCTGCAGCAATGATGCATCCCACACCCAGTCACCAGGGAGGGGACCTGGGACTGAAGGGCTGTTGCTGAGCAGTGAGTGACTGACCCAGCTCTATGTCCCTTGAGCATGGGTGGTGAGGTGTAGTGGAATTAAGATAAAGTGGCTCCGGGGCTTGTCCCAACCTCAGTGCTATGCTCTTGCAATGCTTATTGGCTGTTCATTAAAGGCTGTTCCCTTGCATGATCTCTGTCCTTTAGGGAAGTGTCATGAGCTCCTTTTCATGGCCTATTGAGGTGTTATTGCTGGAGGACTGTCTCAGGTAGGAAGAGTAAGACATGGTGCACCCTGTGGAAGGAGTTATTCTCTGTGTCCTAACAACAATTTCCTGAATTTTCCTATTTCCAGATCTACTTGAACTGTTCAGGAATAAACAGAGATCAAACTAGTAAGTCTGTACTGTGGACATCCAGGACCAGAGCCCTGCAGAGAAATAGAAAGAAAAACAAGATGACAGTGAGGATGAGCCAACCTTATTTCAAAAGGCTTCAGAAAGAGAAAATCAGATAGACTGGCAGTTACATGACCTTTAAGCCAAGTACTTGTGTGTGGCAAGAAGATCTGCCTCCTAAGACCAAAAAAGCATTGACTTCTTGAGTGCCCTCACAAGCTCTCTGGCTTTTCCTGGGGAAATGACCAGCTGTCAGCAAACATATCTGTGTAGTTACATTTTACATTTACACCTTAATTTTGTCTACCTTCTATTCTGTTTTTATTCCCTCTGCCTTTTGTCACCTTCAAGTTTTCAGAACCAGAACAGAAGACAGAAAACAGTGATAAACACTGTTAATTGCCCATGCAGGCTCATGGGCACACAAGAAAACATAAATCCATGAGCTGACTAAAATCCTGTAAGAGGTCATTCGATAATTTTTCTAGCGCTATTGCTCTTATTAAATTATTTATCTGTATGGATTTTTACAGGAAGAGTTTTCCCTACAGTTCTCAAGAATCAAGTGTCAAAATGGTTGTGCAAGGAAGGAACCATTCGGTAGATGTTGCCAAACAGGAATGTTTCATTGGCTGCTTCAAAGCCAGTTACTGTCAAGTACTTTTGATGAAGAGACCTAGGAATGCAAAACAGAAATCAAGAGGCTGAATGGCCCTGACAACCTTTTTGCACCAAAGTTGCTTGTTTAAAGCAAGTTCCAGTCAAGAATAATTGAACTCAGTTCAAATTAGAGTGTTGCTCCTTAGCTCTGTGAAATGAGGTAGATGATCACAGTCCATTTCCCATTAGCCTGTCTGCTCTGCTAAAACCACCTGCACAATTGAAACTAATTGGTGCCCTCAACAGCAGTATCAACAGAGATGATACAATTAAATAGTAATGGATTATGAACTATATCCTCCCCCAAAAGACGTGATACCTTCAGATACTGGCAGTGAGCAAGCTTGCCTGGTTGGAGCTTGGAGTGGGGCTGAATTTACACCAGTGGGCTGCCAGTCAAGATCCAGTCACAAGCAGAAATGCAAGTCTATGCACAAATGAACATTAATAAGGATATATTTATTCAGCTGGAATATAAGCAGGCCTAGAGCAGGGGAAAACACATCCTACTCTATTTGAATTGAAGGGATCAAAGGGATATAAGCCCCAGAGCTACCAAGAGGCCATCAGACACAAATCTCATGAGGGACTCCTAAATTCCCTTTCCTCCAGGGACTCGGCAGTGCAGCAATAAAAAGTGAATGGCATCGAGTCATAGAGCAGCACATTCAGAACAGGCTGAGAGTATTTGTACTAGGTGCAGTGCTGCTGCTGGTAAGAGCAGCCTCCGACCAACAACTGGGCTGTTTTCACCCATCAGTGAGAGCCAGACCACTGAAGCCTGATGCAGTCCTGATAGAAACAGTTCCTCTTCTAAGATGGCCAGTTGGATTCACCTTGCTCTCTGCTGTGCTGCTTCTCAAAGGGCAGTGTGTAAGAAAGGCATGAGGGACTGCATCTTAAGGAATTTTTTTGTAGACTCATAAAAAATGCTTTTATTGGCTTTTACAGATAAATGAGCACTTGTGCTTCTCTGTTGCTCTTTTTAATATGGCAGTTTATACTTTGAATTTCTACAGGGTGCTTTTTTTCTAAGGACTGTGAAATGATTAAAAGACACCACCAAAGAAAACTTCATACTGTAGCTGGAAGAGAAGCAAAACTTTTCTGCTTGTGTAGCTATTTTCCACTCTACAGGCCAGTTTGGAGTTCAGATCATCAACTCTGGAGTCAGGACTGAATGCCAGGTATCCTTCCCCACACTCTAACAAATATTAAACATTTGCTCTAGCCATATTTGATGCCTCAGAGGGGTTGATGCTCTGACACAGCAGAGAGAATCATTTACTGTATTGTTCTGCCTACAGATATGACAGTTCAAAGCACAATACTTTGTGCTTCTTCAGATTTTCCTGTGTTTGTTCAACAGAGAATTGCTACTCACTGACAGCCTCTGTTCAAAAACATAAAATATCTGAAACACAGCTGGAGTGATATCTGTCAATGCATCGACATGCACAAGCCATAAAGTTGCTCAAAATAAAATGTAAAAAACAGCTTCTGGTTTCAGATAATGACTACGCAACACAGGGTTTGCTCTCAGAGCATTGGTTTAAGATACATCAGACATGTGGTGCTCTCTTGGATGCACACAAAGGCCAGATTTCTCAGAAGTGATTAGAGTGCACAGCTGCTCCTGATGTGACTCTTACAGTCACATTTTCAGATGACTTATTTAATAAACTGATCTTTTTTGAAAATCCAGACCTGGATATGAATGATAAATTGATTTTAAGCCCCTATTATTTTTTATAAAAAGGAAAAGTCAAAGATCAACAGCAAACTGCTTTGTCTTAAAAAAAAAAAAAACACCTCCGCACTTCTGAAGAGGTGCTGCATTAAGGACCTGTAAACTTTACCTCAAATGTAGTCTGATTATCCTAGAATAGAAAGAGTCTTAAACTTGTGAGTTTTTAAATGCATAATTCTCCTCCAAATTTTCATGCATTTTAAAAATTTTGTGTAAGAAAAAAGAATCACCAAAACTAGAGAAAAAAAAAAAACATGAAAAAATGTCTAGGTTTGCACATGAAAAATCCCCCACATGAATTGAAAGTGAATGTCAAAAAAAAAATTCAAAGTGAATGTGTAAAATACATTCCATCTACAACTGAATGTTCATGCATCTTTATTTTTTCAGACCGTAATATGATTTTCTTTTCAGATGGCAGTTTCTTTCATTCACCCTGGAGTAAATGTAAATGGCTCTGCTGATTGTTTAGGCACTGGCAAAGAGCTAAACAATGGCATCAGCAAGGCAAGAGTGAGTCAGCTGTGGCAATGCTATTTGCAGTCTTGCATAAGGAACTACTGCTGATTTATTTCTCAGGGGTCATCAAAGATAGAGTCTGCAAGCAATAACAACTTTCTTGCAGCTCTCCGTTCATTCCTGAAGCAGCCCAGAAAAAGAAAGAAAAAGTATTATAGATCCACCATTCTCTTCTTTCTTGGACTGCTTTATAGTGTAAAATCTCCCTTCTACCATGGTTACCAAACTAATTTTCCCCAATCAACAGATCTGTGTTTTCAGTTTAATCAGATCAGAATGGATGTCAAAATAGGTTATATCTACTGATATTTTCATTTTAAAGATAAAAATACTTCTGGACAGGCACATTTATACTAGCAATGCAAAAATTTATTTGTACAAGGCTCCTACATTCTTGTTTGCATCTCACAACAGAACATGAGCAAAAAGGAAGTGCTATCTAGTACTAAAACAGAGAAAACTGTTGAAAGCAAATACATTCAATTGAAAAGTAGCTTTATTTGGGATCTTTCTGGATCTTACATCACCTTGCAACTATATTTTCAGACTTCGTGAACATCTTAACCAAAGAACAAAACCTAATGATGCAATCATGAGCATCCTGATATTCATGTTTAATGAATATAACAGCATTATTCAAATCTATCCTTCACTTTGATTAAATTCTCTTTTTAAGAAAAATGCATTGAAATACAATTGTTCTTTTAAAGAATTCAAGAGATGGTGTAGCAAAAAAAAAATCTTGATCAACTGTTTCAATTTAAAGAGCACACAGTAAAGCCATTAGAAGATAGAGCTACATGTCTTTAGAATACATAGCAATAAATAAATTAAATCACCCAGAACAAATAGCACCAGCTGCTCCACAGACAAATATAGAAACTTGGAAATATAAAGGATAAAGTACTTCAACCTAAAATAAAATAAACAGTAAGAGGCAGTGAAATGTTGTCTTAGTCTCAAAAGCCGTATGTTACCCATTTATTTTGTACTGAGTCCATTTATTTTTCTCTCATGCTCTTCCCTCTGTGCACTCAGTGCATACTAAACAGTTTGACATGAACTGTACCACACTGTGTTCAAACTTGATGGTGACTAAGCTTACCTGTGACTTTGGAGACAAGGGTTATTTTCAGGTTTTGAAAATTCTTTCTCCTTTCCCTCTCCTGCCATCAGCATCTAAAATGTCATTTGTGAGCTGGCTTTGCACCCACTTTATTGACCATTCTCATGGTAAAAGGAAGAAAGCTGAAAGATAATTAGATTTTGAGTCTGGGTGAGTAATTTTAAGAGCTTTGTTAGTCTGACTCCAGGATATATTTTGTGTCAACCTCAGCTTTGTTCATTCAGTATAAAAGGCTGCATGTTACAAGACAGGATGGTTCAGCTTCACAGGGTTATGGAAGGGTAAGGGGGGGACATCCTCAGAGCTTAATTATGTCAGCCTTAATTTGAGTTCCATCATCATAAGTGTAAGTTAACATGTTTAAAGTTGACAAAACTGATCTTTCAGTAAGCAAAAGCAAAGAATTGCTTTAAAAGATGCTGGCTAAATGAAATTGATAGCAATAAAATCATTTACACTAGGAAATGCACACTTTAACATAAAAAGCAAATCAAAGCAAAGTACCTCATCCTCTCAAAACTACTGTGAAAATAAAAGATTTCCAATTTTGTTACAAATGAAGTAGCGATGTTCACAATAAACACACAGATTTTTCTATGAAATGTTAGTTATCATGAAACCATGAGGGTTAACAGATCTTCTTTGCATCTGCAATAAATAGAAGGTAAAAGAGCAGGAAATCATCAATTTTGGCATAGGAAATGGTTACCCACAAGAGCAGTGTTTTTCTGAAAACTTGATGTTGAGTACAAAGTGCTGCAGCTCATCTGGGTTTGACCACAGCACCCAGGTGCCACATCCTCAGACAGTGAGTCAGTTTAAGGAAGGCACCTATTAAATGGCTCTTGGAGTTGGAACAACTTGGATATCCTTTCAGTTAAACTGATGTAAATGCTTTGACAGTGCTGCAATGCTGTCACAGCTGTGAGAAGGTAGGAAAAAAAAGAAGCACCTTACTAAAAGATCAAATTTTGTCCCTGCAGCTTCTTCATTTCCTTCACCTGAACTGGACTGTGTGTTTAGAGTAGAAGATGCAAAGTACTAACTTCCCCTCAATCCCCTTTCATTGGTTATGTACATTTATATCTCGATTTTTTTTCACATTCCTCAAAGCTTTCTTTTCCTGTACTTATTAACTGTTACGAGATCTTCAGTCTTATCTCAGTAGTTTTTCAAACCCTGCAAGCACCTCTAGACAGTCCTTTCGTGTCATTCTCATCTCAGTTCTCTCAGGTCCTTTAGTAACAAGAATACATGATTCACCTCTTTAAAAATTAGCTATGGAAAAGTTCAGCTGTCTAAATTGGTCACCATTAAGTCAATCTGTAGAAACAGACATATCCAAAGGGTGATGTGTCTCCTCTTAAGACAGGCAGCTCTTTTGTTGTCAATTAACTTCTAGACGTGTAAAATCAGGCAAGATGGATACTACTCACATGGCTTGTATTTTACCAGATCCAGCCTTTCACCCTTTTTGCACTCTGTATTTGCAATTCTATTTATAAAATGGGATTTAAAACCCTCTATAGGGAAAGTCAGATGCAAAAATATTTACTCCATTTACTTGGAGTATTTTTATGATGCACTTCTTTTGTATAAATAGCTCAGATTTCATTGCCTTGTTTTGCTTCAATATCAGATTACAAATTCATGTCTAATTTGCTGTCCTCTCTCTTCCCTAAGGTCTCTTTTAGCTTTACTGCTCTTTCCATCCCACTTAGTATATGTTTTCCAGTTTATTTTCTCCTGCATGCTTTAATTCTCATTTGTGCCATCTGAAACTCTTTTTACTGTATTGGAGCCCTCAGGCCTTTTTTTACTTTTCTCCGTTATATCCCTTACAATATAGTTCATGTCCTTGAAAACAAATTAAAAGAACTACATATCTCAATTCTCTGTCCAAACTAGATTGTTTCCTAATCAAGAAGCTATATAGGTCTGGCAAACTACTCAAATGTTGTTGTTGGAAAGTGAAGTTTTGATGGAAATTGTGATCAAAACCTCTTTTACTGAAATTCATCACATATATCACAGGCAAGCTGAGCAGGGCAAAGCATTTCTGACCACTTCTAATTCTAATTTATTTTTCAGCAGCAGACTGGTTTATTTGCTGTAATATGCTAAAATTTTCAGTGACAGCTGGAATGTGGGTTTAGACAGCCTTTGCACTGTAAAGTTCATTTCTGCAACAGGGAATAGGAGGAGTTGTTTTCCCTCACCCTGAAGAAAAAAATCTTAAGCCAGAACAATGAAGTAGATCAGATTTAAGAAAATCTAGAGGGGTAAAAGCAGAGGTAATCATAGCAAATTCTCTTAATAAAGAATATACATAAGTTGATAATCTTTGCCTGCCATTTTGGAGTCCTTTGACAAATCTGAAGAAAAAAGGTCAGAATTATTTCATATTGCATTCACAATTTCATGGTTTTTAATGGGTGAACATTATGAAAAACAACAGGAACACTACAAATCATAATTTTATCATGATATAACTACACTCAATGCATAACACACAGAGACAAGAACTGGAAACTGTGGTATTGGTATTGGTATTGGCAGTGTTGCTGGCTGTCCGTGGGCCTCAGATGAACAGACAGTGGGTGGTATTTAATACACTGCCTGCAGTATTTCACAAAAAGGTGAGAACTGACTTTATTCAGGAGGGCATTTTGTTGGTTTTTTTTAAGTTTGAAGCTCAAAACACTGCTAAAGGCAGGTGTTGTAAGCAAGTACTATGCAATTCTGTCTTTTCAGTTTTGTCATTAGCTGGCTTCCATGGGATCCTTTTTCTTAAGAGTAAAGGTTTAACCACTGATAAATACTGATTCCAGTGTACCCTCTTTTCTTCCCTCTTGCATCAGAATCAAAGGCAAAACTTCCACTTCAGATGTCTCCTTTCACCTATATAATTATATAGTGAAGTAGGGAGTAACAATGCGAAGAAAGATGATCAAGAAGAAAAAATTCTGTAAGAAAATGGTTACAGAAGTATAAAATTAAGTAATGCATATTACTTGCTAAGAAACGGAATTTAAACTTTCTATTTAAAATAAGTAAGATGATGACCTCATTCGAGAACAAAAGATGGGAGAAACTGGCCATTTCAGAGAGTCCAGTTTTCCAAATTTCAGGCAGCCATGCCACAGTCTGGTTTGAAATAAGTCTGAAAACATGTATACCATGCAGGAAAGAATAAAAAATCTTCCCAACACTCCTTCAGAAAGCCAGGCCTGAACTATGCCCTGGGTAAAAGTGAGGATCTTGCTAATACCACAGGTCCCTGTGCTTTAGTTGCTAAATAAAACTCAGAGAGAGTCCTAAGATAGACACAGACTGCAGGACTGCTGCTAATTTAAATTCAGGAAAGAATTTTCTCTTAAGCTCATACCTGGCAACTGCAAGCTTTGCACTGACTGTGTGATCAGAGCACAGCAACCAGACCCCTAAGGATGTAAAGCCATTAAAGGTGCAATTTCCCCCCATCTAGGTCCACTTGCTCACCTCCAAGGTTTCAGAGGACAGTGAACGCAGACTGAAAGAAAGCCAAATACAGATCAAGATAGGAAACTGATGGCTTATTTCTAACCAGTGCTGAATAGAAACTCAGCAACATGGACATGATTATATGATTTTCTGTCAATAGCATTTCTAAGGGACATCTTTGGGAATAGTAATACATCACATATGTGAAAACTGTCACTGCAAACTTGTGCCCTGGGACAAAATGACTTTCCAGGATCCTATGACAAATCTCACTTAATGAAATCTCCTATTTAGTTATGTGATCCCTTTCCAAACTATATCACATTACTTAAAAAAGAGTTTAAATTGCTCAGTCCCTTCCCTCTTTGTCAGACAGTTCCAGAAACATACTTCTTGGATGGATAAGGAACCTTCTTCTAATTTCCCTTCTACATTTATTCATGGCAAATTTACAGTCATTTGATCTTTTGCCAAACCATCCTTTAACTTAAATAATAATATTCCTTCCTTAATATTTACCTCTGTAGTATGTCATTCATTCATTTAATTCATACAGTTTAAAATAATCCTTATAAATGTTGTAGCTATAAAATGAAAATGCACTATGTGACCTTTACTAAAATCTGGCACTAACCTGATTTTATTAAGTATCAGAAACATTATAATAGATATTAAAATGTAGTGATATTCCCACATTATGCAAATCTATCTGGACTCATTTATATTCTTTTTTGTCTTTTCTTTCTACACAGTCCGGTTTCCTAAATGAAGAAATTTTAATAGTAAGCCTAGATTTTTAGAGAATCATTTACATATATGTGTCTGCAAATAAAAGATGAGAAAATACATGTTCAGAAAGTTCAGTAGCTTATGTAACTGATCACCTATCTCTGCAATCTCTCTTTCGGGTAATAATTATCACAGTTGTCTGTACAAATTAGTTACTTAAAGGTACATGCATTTTGCTCCCAGTCAGAAGAGAAACTGAAATCTGGACTCTGCAATTAATAAGTCCACCTGAACCTGTCAATGCTATTATGTTCAGTAGACTAAATACTCAGCAGCAAACTACTAACCTTCCCCTTTATGCTTTCCTGTGGTTACAAAACCTACTCATGGCTTTTTTTGTTACAGCTCACAGTCCTAAGATTTGTGCCATATATTACAGTTGTGCACAGGCATTCATTCATCCACATTTGGTGACGTGCAAAGCACTGTACAGTATGTTAAAAATGTATCTGTATTGACTTCCCCTCATTGCTCAAGACATGAGGCATTCAAGATTTTCAAGATTTCTTGTGAAACGTTGTTGTACTTGAAGCTTTACCATCCTACAGGGATTTTACCATCATTTGTCTGCATTTACAGCATTATCACTTCTGCACATAAAAGTATTGTCCTTAGCTTTCCTCAGAAATATTTAACTGATGAGATATGCAGTATACCTCTTTATCCTGTGGAATCCTTAAGTGCTTAATACATTTCTGTGAGTTCTGTGTAGCATAACGGATCAGCTTTATTTGAACATAAAATGGCATTGTGGCTTCCTGTGTTTTACTTGAAGCACAGTAATTCTCAGCCTTTTTTCAATAAGCATTATGTCTTTTCTGAAAGTTCTTCTTTTCTCACTTCTCAGGCTCAGGTTTCCTACTTGCTCAATGAGAGATGGGAGGCACTTGTAAACCCACGACAGCAGCCTTGGAGGAACCCTGGCCCCATTCTGAGAGCTATTCTCTATGAATATCTCAGGGCACATTACCAATAATCATCTGTGTAATTGCTCCAGGAGACCATATTGTTTATTATTTTTCAAAGAAAATGTCAGCTGTAATCATCAAGAATATTATCAAGCTGTCATGTTTGCAACATGTTGTGAAAATAAATATTTTTATATTACCATCACTTGGTATTTGAATCAAGTAATAATACTAACATTTTCTTTGAAGTCTCCAAGGTATTTATTCTGTTTTGTTATGATTCAGATCAATTATGTTGCATATAAATTAACCTCTTAAGTATGTTGTTGCAGAGGCTAATATTCCTTTTGCTTCATCTGGCAAACAAAATCTTTTTTGTTGTAGCTTGGTAATTCCATTCTTCATATGATGCTCTCACATGGGAAGAATGCTTTTAAAACTCATCAAGTCCTGAAAATTCACAGTGGAAATACTCCTATTGCTTTTGAGGCCAAAAGAGAAAATAAATCATAAAACAAACTGTCTACACTCTGGATGCACATATTCACTCTATACTACACATATTCAAATCACAGTAAGGCATCAAGGACAAAAAAAACAAATATCCTGATTGTAGATCCTTTCCTTCATTAAATATTGTAGGAGCAAAACCTAATCAAATAAAAGATCCCCCAGTCCATCCTCTATGTTAATTCTTATTTTGCTTGCTTTTGTCTTGCTAGTTCCAAGATGTTTCTGTTCAGTATAACATTTCTTTACACTCTCTGTCATACTGTTCCAGGTGCCCAGAAGCACACCTTTGACAGATAATGGCTCTGCCTTTTTAGCCAACACTTCAGCTTTCACATCATGTAGGAAAACTGAAATAACATTTCTGTTGAACATTTGCAGTTTGGTCTTTAAATGGCAGATTTTCACCAACTAAATCTCTCTCTAGCATGAGCTATCAGTACACCTGGTGTTTTACCAGTTCATAACTTCGATTTCCTACTAGATATCCTCTTTGGCATATGCCATTGGCAGTGTATACTAATTAATTCAGCTCTTACCATCTTTTGCATTGCGATGGAATGTTTGAGCAGGGATATGATGGATTCTCATCAGGCAGTTTTTTATAATTAATGTTATCTTGCTTGAGATTCCTGACAGCCTTTTGGTTTCCAACAGTGTGTCAACAAAACGTGAAATGTCTGGTGCATTGTTGTAGTGCCTTTAGTTGCCCAAGTTTTCTCATAACAAAGTTAGTGGCAAATCCAAACAAGAAAATTATGCCTCCCTCACTTCTTATTCACAGTTTCAATTACAATGGCTGCAGTGAGTACATTTCCAGCTGTTGTCAACTGCACTTTTGGCCCTCAAAAATGCCTAGGAGCAGCTTCATCTCTGCTTCCAAATATGCCAGAACTGGCCTTAGGACTATATAACTGATTCCTTTGCATTTCTTCAGCTAAACCTCAAAGACAATGTCTAATACTGAAAACTGAGCAACTTATGCTGTGCTATTTGAGTATTTCTTAAAGAAACCAAAACCTACAGCAAAAACCCCACATAAAAAAGCAAGAGATATAACTTAAACTGTCTATAGTATAAAATCATCCATGTCTTTTTTTCTCATTAGAAGCTTCACCTGCTTATCATAATCCTACTATATTTCTACATATTTTGATTCTAAGCTTCCTTATGGCATATGTAAGGTTATACATAATGCTGCTTTTGTGTTCTCAGTGGTGATTTACCTACCATATTGCTGAAGTTCAGCTACTGTTCCTCCTTTAATGGAGAAAAAAAGCAAAAAAGAAGAAATGTTATTTTGAAGAGAAAGCCTGAAATACTTGCTTTTAGGTTTTGTATTTTTTTAAATTAATTTCATTTTAAGTACAAGAATAACTTAATGCATCAACTTGGGGCTAACTGGATGAAAAGCTTGCCATAAAAGGGTCATCAGGTTCTTGTGGACACCAGGTTGAACACAGACCAATGATGTGCCCTTGCAGTGAACCAGGCCAGCAGCCTGCCAGGCTGCACTAGGAACGTTGTCAGCAGATCAAGGGAGGTAATCTTTCCCCTCTGCTCTGCCCTGGTGAGACACAGCCAAGTACTGTGCCCACTGATGGGCTCCCAAGACAGGCATGCGTGCACTGAAGTGCATTCAGCAAAGGCACACAAAGGTGATTAAGGCGTTGGACACCGTCCTTCACATAAGACAAGGCTCAAAGAATGGGGGCTCTTCAGCCTGGAGAAGAGAAGCATCAAAGGAATCTTATCAATGATAGAACTGACAGGAGGGTGTAAAGAAGACAAAGCCACATTGTTCTTAGCTGTGTCCAGTGGACTAGAGGAAATGGCCACAAAAATATAATTCCATCTAAACACAAGAGACTGTTTGTTACGAGGTTGGTCAAACATCAGAACAGGTTTTGGAATCTCCCCACCTGCAGATATTCAAAAGATGTCTGATCATGACTCTGAGAAACTTTCTGTAGCCACTCCTGCTGTAAGCACAGGGAAGTGCCACACAGATGGTCAGAGGGCTGGAGCACCTCTCCTGTGAGGACAGGCTGAGAGGTGGGGCATGTAGGGGCAGGACAAGGGGAATGTTTTTAAGCTGAAAGAGGGTAGGTTTAGACCATTAGGAAGAAATTCTTCACTGTGAGGGTGGTGAGGCACTGGAATATGATGCCCAGAGAAGCTGTGGATGTCCCATCCCTGGAAGTGTTCAAGGACAGGTTGGATGGGACTTTGAGCAACCTGGTCCCTGGGAAGGTGCTCCTGCTCATGGCAAGAGGTTGGAACTAGATGATCCTTAAAGTCCCTTCCAACCCAAACCATTCCGTGATTCTATATCCAGAGGCCCATCCTATAAATTTCTAGTTTATAGCATGCTAAGTATAATACCCACTAACTTATTGACTCCTAATAAATATTGATTTGTTGCTTGAAACCTGAAGGCATGTGGAGGATTTGAGGATAGCAAGACAGGGAAACTAGTTTGCCCTTTTTTTCCCTTGAAAATCCTGAAACTATTAGTTTAAAGAAAATTCTTATTAAAGTATGTTTTTTATAACACTACATTTTTCTAATTGAGAGAGTATATGTGCCAACTTTGAATAACTTAAAAGAATAATAAATCTGGATTAAAATCATCTGGCTTACCACCCTACATAAAGATGTGCATTGCATATATAAGACTGTAACAAACATTGTGGGTTTATACCTTGTGGAACTAACTGCTGTTTTCTCACAGACATCTTCATGTGGGTTTTTCACTTCTTTCAAGTGACTCCAGGATTGCCATTATGTACCAAATTTCCAAGTGCAAATTTATCAAGGACTTGCAAATAAGCACAAATAAGCTCCATAACAATATCATATGTCTTATTAAACCCTCTCTAATTTGCTCCATTCAATCTAGTTTTACAAACACACTACTTTATTAGCACATTATTCATCATGGAAATATCTGCCTGTGTTATTCTTTGTAGTGAAATATGTCATGACATGGCTTTACCTCAGGGATTTTAATTCTCAGAACTTCTATACTTAACCAGTTTTAACACCTTGAATGACATCACGTTCTGAAGACTGTCAGTGACCATGGGACAAAACATAACAGCTCCAGAGGCTGGATGGGCTGTAGCAAGACCTCTATCATGACTCCAATTAAATTAACTATTTTGAAATGTCACTTTTTCTTTTTGTAAGGTTTCAGCAGCAGGCAATGTATCCTTTTCATCTCTTCATCTTCTCATTCACTAAGAGACACCATGGTGATATCTTCATATCTCTATATTACAATGTTTTTGCACTGCAAAGGACTATTAACTAAATTTCATAATAATCTTTTCCTAAGCACCATTAAAATAAATAACAGCCTGTTAGCTAAGACATTAGACCTTCAGCATCCCATAATAAATTGTAAGTCCACAGCTGGTAGGAAATCCTTCCAAGAGAAAGACTGCTCAGGAACACAACAGTTAGAACTGTGAAAATCTGTTTGTTCAGTGGTGGAAAACTTCAGTGTCCATTAGAGAAAAACAAATGTCTGACTTAAATTGCTCCTAAAATGTGCTTAAATAAGTATCATGCTAAGGAGATGAACTTCCACCAGCCGGAGCTCCATGAAAACTGGTTAATTATTCTTTTAAAGACTGCTTCCTTAACGGACATCATTTTGTACAATAGCTATATATTGGATCATTAACTACCCTTCAGCAACAATTATTTGATATTATGGTGAACTAGTCAGAGAAACTTTAAATAAGAAAACAAAGATCTTGCTGGTCATTAGGAAGTAGCTAAGGCAAAAAGCTACCATGACCATTTGAGATATCTTGAGTAAATAATTTGCTAACAGCTAGCATCCTTTAATTTTCCTTAGTAATTTTAAAACAAGTGCATTAAGCAACTGTCATAATTCTTATGCCAGGTTTGCCATGCAAGTACTAAGTTTATGAATTTTAATTTCTTTCCCCTTTTTAAAACACTACCACACTGTTATAACAACATTAAAGGACCCTAGCTCAAGACTCTTCTTCACATACACCAATGCCTTCTCTTATTTGTCTGAGGAATGAACTGCTGTTAAATTAACTCACATGGTGTGACATACTTCACTCAGCCCTTGCCACAAGAATTGCCACCACAAAAGTTCCTGTGTCCTACTTAGGAAATCAGCACAGAAACAAGCTGCATAATGGCACCATTATGGGAACATTAATAAACTTCCAACCACTTAGACCACGTTAGAAAATCTAGCATCTACATGGCTGCCAAAATGATTGTCACTATGTTGAAATAATGTACTAGAACCAAACAGTCAATATAGTTCTGATAATCTGAGATGAGCTTCACTGTCCATCCTGAGTTTTCCCATAGAATGAGATCCTAACACTACTACAAGACATGAGTTGCAGAAATTGTATGTATCAAAAAACACATTATTTGCCTTTAAGCATCCTTTACTTTTTCAGTCATTAAAACAATCAATTCCTGTGTCAATCCAAAACGAGCTGTTTTACATGAAAACTTTCTCTGTTCCTCTCCTGAGCTGTCATGTTTCCCTGTTGTATGCCTCTCACTTTTTTATCTTGGTAAAGAAGGATAAAAAAAAAAAGCAAGCAAGCAAAAAAAATTACTGGGTCTGCTAGAGTTTGTTTGGTTGGTTTTTTGCAGTCACTCAGTGTATGAGCAATCAAGAATGAATGCACAGAACAACAACAAAATGAAGGTGAAAGTGTAGAAAATGCTGCTTTTCTCTTTTAGTTGCTGAATTTTCTAAGGCAGTCACACTTTTGGTAACTGAACACCATCATTTTGCTACAAGTGTGAAAAGGAACAAGAGTATCTTCTGTTTCTAACCCCAACTCAAGTCCCCTTGCCCATGTCTTGCACTGTCATTGATGTTGCCATGGGCTACTTAATGCTCAACTTTACCTCCAGAAGATTTTCACCCTTTCTTTGCTCAGTAAGGAGCGAAAGCTTTGGCTTCAAACATGCAAGTCCCTCCTCATCACTCACTTCTACAACTACTATGAACTCTGCAAGTGCAACAGCACCTGGGACAGCTGAACAGATACTGATCACAGCCCCCAAACACCATTATAACAGCAAACATAACACATCCATGGAATAAGAACTGCATCCCAGGAAGAACACACAGCCAAGACAATACTGTAATTTATGTCACATTTATACTCCAGTATTAAAAAAATAGAACAAGAGAGTTACAAAAAAAGAGAAAACACAGTACAGTCAGCCATCCCTTCTCAAAGAGACTCAGAGCACAGTGTGGCTCCCAAGAGGTTGCAGAGCAAGGAGCATTACACATTATTGGGTCTGTGGATTTGCTAACATCTTTAAAAAAATCATTTAGATCCTACTTGTACAGCCTCAAATATGGTTGCAACCTCATATAAACCTGCATCTTTATAATTCAAATTTCTTTGCTCTTAAAAAACAAGGATAGATTTTAATGCTTAAAGGCATAAAATTTTCTTCCCCCACATCTACATTTCTTAGTCTGAAAATCCCAGACACTTACTATATTTTCATAAATTCTTCTTCAAGGTAGAAAGGAGGGATGTGAAGGAAAAAAGTGTGTAAGAACAGATGATTTTTCTCCTCAAACAACCTGACACCGGATACTGAAACCCCAAGGGGCTGGTCCTTCTCTCATTTGCTCACATGAACACTGCTCAGTTCGACACAAGATTTTACAATGAAGTGATCTAAGGCATGTCTCCAGAGTCACAAGACTATGGAGCAGAAAATCCATATGAAGAAGGGAAATTTTAGAAAAAAACTCATGTTTCGAAGAGCTTTTTGTGAATTTCTTCTTCCATTTATCTTCCTGATATGCAATTGTAAGTGTTGGAATTAATACATGCTCCATTCCATCTCTATGGAGAAAAGCCAGATTTTTTGAGCCTATAATTTTAGCATAACATAATGAACACACAGTTCTCCAATATCTGCCTTGTAAATAATCACAAAAGCAGTCATTTTTCAGATTTCCATCACAAATATTACTGTGTCTCTTCAGTCCACCCATCTTCCCTGAAGACAAATAATTTGATCTAACAGGGAAAAGAATTTGAACATAAACCAGAGTTCATGCACACAGGGGAAATCACTAAGGAAACCAAATTTATGATCACTGTACAGTGAATAAATAGCTCTTTGATACACACTATAGAATGAAATAAATATATCTGCTAGTTTGTTAACACTTATTGCACAAGTAAATACAACACACATTAAAAAGGCAAATCTTTACCAAGAACAAAATATGATTTTCCATTAGCATTCAGAAAATCTGTCTATTGAAGTCACATTAACATATTCTTACATATCTTTACATATATTGATCTGTCAAAGAGTTCTCTAAATCATTATTTCTTGATCATGATTCTATGTCTAGACCTTCCATTTCACTGATGTTATCTGTGGCTGAGATTGGGATCAGCTCCAGAGCAGATGACTCTCACTGAAAACAATTCCCAGCTGAACGGAGTAATGCACAAAGACAGTGAGAGGCTCTAATGATCTAAACCAACGCACTGAGCTGCAAGTCTGAAGAGGCAGCAAGTCATGTAGGGTCTGATAAATAAAGAGTAGACGCTGACTGTGCCAAAGAACAGAATTTCTGGGCAGGCTGGTCCCTTGAGATGACAGTGGCTGTCACTCTGCTTCCCCAGTTCTGGGCTAACATGGAGCAGGATGATGATCTCCATCACCACCAGAGACCACAGATCTCCCTGACCGCAACCTCTCTCTGCCACAGCCCCATGCTGTTCTTCTTTGTCCTCTCTTTCCTGTAAGAAAGAAGTGATGTCACCTCTGCTCCAGGGGGCAATCACAGACCCTCAATCTGATGAAACCCTCTCCTTGTCCTCCATGCAGAGCCTGGCAGTGGCACTGATTTGGGACCACAGCTTGAATGTGCACTGCTTTGGCAGTGCCTCAGGCCACCCCAGGGACTCAGAGACCTCCTGGAAGGAGTTCACTGTGTCCCAAAGAATTCATGCAGGCACATGAAAATTCAGCTTTATCATAAAAAAAAAAAAAGTACACAAAAAAAAATTTAATTTGCTGTCTTTTATGCTTGTACAGTTTGAATATCACAAGGCAAAACTGCAGAGTTCAATTTGCTTTATCACAGCATGGCTGGGGGAGTCCAGCTAGGGTTTTTGAACATTTGGGTATGCACATGGTAGACAACAGGGTAGTGGCTTGGAGTTTGCCACAGGGAAATTTGTGCTGATATTATTGCAACAGAAAATATGTAAGTGTGGAGGCAGTGCTGGGATGCTGTTAGAGGAAGCCGGGGGCTCTGACAGACCAGTAAGTGTGGCTGAGGGCATTATCACCCCATCTGTCCACCCCCCTTTTCTCTCCAAAGCCAGCCTTCCCGAAGCAGAGGCATGAGAGACACACGTACCTGCTGCTCGGCACGGATCCCGCTCTCGGCAGCGCCGCGGAGCTCCCGGCTCCGGCTCCGGCTCCGGCTCCGCTCCGGAGCGGCAGCGCCCGGGGCACGGGGCACCGAGAGCGGCGACACCTCGGAGCACGGCTGCTCCGTCTGACACAGCCCATCTGCCAAAACCCGAAGTGAGAAAGGCAGCGAGATTGCACAGGAACTGTGGTGGTATTAAGGGGATGTGTAAAGTCATGCTTTCCGAGGGATAAAATATGCAATTAAGTCACTTACTGTGCTTCGTATTTGTGCACAGTGTCTGTGGCAGTACGTTCAATTAAAATTAAAGGGAAGGAAAGAAATCTCAGCTGGAGCTCTGCCTGGATAAATGCCCAAGCAGGAAGTAGAGTTGTATTGTCTAAACGATTTATGTTTGTGAGCAATTAATAAAACAGATTTTTCTGTTGATTCTGCACTTTTAACTGATAATTATGGAACATTTTGAGGGTGAGGAGCTGACACTCTTATTGAAGCAAATTTTCCACTCTAAACAAACAGGAGGCAAAAATAACACTCGATCTTATCAAATTTTTAAGGGGAGAAGTGTTTTTAAAAATTCATTGTTTCCCATCTATTCTGAGGTTTCTTTCAGTTTTATAAATATGGTTTAGAATACTTTAAAGTACACATACTTTGAAGTCCCTACCCATTGCGAAACAGACAAAATAAATCCTTGCATAAAACAGAGTTCTGAGTTGGTGCACATTTTTAAACAATAGCGATCTGGTATGACATAGAGCCTGGCATAGGCATTCTAGTTTTTCTACAAGATTTTTGCATAAACCTGGGCAAAACACCACCTCTTTGTGTGCTATCTGGGAGGGTAGGGAGGCATGGAAAGTCAATATAGCCCCTCCTTACCTTAGCAAAATGCTGAGAGGAGAAAATACGGAGAGCAGGTATGGCTTCATATATGGTTACAGCTATAGAAATCAGATAAAGAAGGTGAAGGTCCATGCCAAGTGCAGGTCTGCAAGTCTCCATCCAACAGTAACATTCCCCAACTGTTACCACAGTCCCTAACACTGGTTTTGGCTTTGCTATTTCAAACATTGCCTAGGAAGGGCTCAGGGGTAGCAAGGGCAGAGGCCTCTGTGCAGTGGTAGCCGGGACATGGTAGTCCTGATTTATGGGAGAAGGGAAGCAGGGTTCCTTCTGGTTGGACACACACCAGCACCAAATGGCCTCAGGACTGGAGACCTGCCCCTGCCTGTTTTATTTACTATTATAGACATAGCCTGTGAAACTCTCTGATAAAGGGACATGGCTTCTGGTCACAGACAATATAAAATTAGATTAATGGTGAGAGTCAAGCACAAACAGCTGTTTGTCAATTTGACCTGCAATTAGATCCTCACAGACAGTTTCTTGGCTGAAGTTTTCAGGACACAAAAAAGGTTTTGCAAATACAGACATAGCCTTTGCCAGGCTGGATTCTGCCAATGACCTGGAACTCATCAGCACAACCTCCCTCTCTCTTGCAATGTATGTGCTGCTGCGAGGACCTCTCCCCTCAGTGTGCTGCACACTGGTGTGACTCAAGCAAGCCAGACCAACAAGAGATGCAATCCAAACACATTGGACCAAGAAACACACGAACTGTGAAACCACTTCTCTAGCAAGCACCCAAGAAACAGGCCATTGGAAGAAGTTCTGGTGAAAGTTACTGTTGTGTAACAAAGCACTCCCCAAAGAGACGAAGAGGAAAACTGGTTAAAAAAATTCCCGATGGAAGATTGTGTCCTACTTAAATCAAAGCACTTTTGCAGGAATGTTTCTATCTGTAGGTTTTACAAAAATAGTCTACTCATTCCTTTTCGATATAGCTGAAACATTTCATTTTGAGAAATTCAGAGCATTTTCTTCCACTGCTAGTGATAATGTGTTTTATTGCAGAGTATCTCAGAACTGTCAGGCTGGGAGTTGCCTGAAGACAGCAACTGACTGTCCATTCCTCTGCTTTTTAGGTACAATCAACTTAAATAGAGCATCCCTGGCAGAGCTTTGTCTAATCTAATCCTCACAAGATTTTCTTTTTTGTGAGTTTCCTCCTGCTTACCAGTCAAGAAGCCATTCCTAATATCTAATATAAATTTACCTCATAATTTTGAAACTATTCTAAAGAAAATGTCACCAAAGCATTTGGTCTTATTGAAACAAGACATTTATTAAAAAGGTCATTTTTCTATTTCCTCAACAAATTTTCAGGATGTTTTTCACAAGCTGGATCACAGTCAGATGTCAGTTTGACATTAAGGGATAATCAGAATTTACTGTAGAATAGTCACCCTCATGTCCAGCTCTGTGTTTTCTCTTCATGACTTAATGTGCAGGACTACCTCAGTGCACATCTGCAAATGTAAGGAGAGGCAATAGGGTGCTGCCTCACCTTTGTTTCAGCTGAAGAAAGCTCTTAAGCATGACCCAGGCTGAGCGTGGAAGTGAGATCAGGAGGGACCACAAGAAAAGACTGTTACAGAAAATTATAGAAGTATTCCTAATTCATGAAGATCTTATTACCATAGCAAAAGTAGGGGTAGTGAGAACAGCAGGGAACCCTCTGCAAATAGACCTGAATCTTGGCATGGGGAAATTTGCTATTTATGTGCTTGCAATATAGGACAAAGCTGCCTTTTCCTTTTTGAGTATCTGCTGGGAGTGCAACGTTTCCCAAATTAATGAAAATCAAGAGTTAAGTTAAATGACATAATAAAATCCAGACATTGATTTTTATGTTAGGAGTCGTCTTTATGCAAAGCATAATGTATCATCTTAAATGTCACTCATTCAGTAATACCATTATAATTCTATTCCTTGGTGATGGCCAGGAAAAAGTTGTTCAGGGCATTCATCAACACTGTCTCTATGTCATTTTTTTGTCTACTATGAAACCTGACTGCAAGAAATCTCAGATAGTGGTTGAGAGAAAACCTGGGAGAGAGTTGTTACCAGAGCTGGATCATCTGTGTGTGTGCCATTCCTGTGCTCTTCTGTGTGCTCAGATACAAGCCACCTCTAAAAACCAAGTAAAGGCAAACAGGGCTCCGGGAGGCCAGAATGCCAGGAAAAAATGGGGTTTGTAACTGGCATCTCTAAACAATGCTGATGGAGCACTAGGCCTACAACCAGCAGCTCCCAGAGGTGTGCAAAGAGTTTGGAAAGTGTGTTTGCAATAATGTGGAGGGCACTGAGCTCATGCCCCTTTCCCAGCTCCACACCAGCTCAACCTAGGCTTGGATGAAGCAGACTCTGAGGGAAGAGTGCCATCTACTGAACCCCAGCCTACCTCTGGGCTGCCCACCCAAATACAGCTCACTCAGCCTAGAAGCCCCACATGTTCCCATCTGCAGCCCTCCCAGCTCACCAGAAAAGAGCTTTTCCCCTCTCTGCTCTTCCTTAAATGCAATGTGAGCAGTGGACTGCTATAGAAATACCACCAAGGTACAGAAACAGAAATCAAATTTCTCTTGCATTTCCTGTTTTACAAATTAATTTCTTATTTATATAGCAAGAAAAATAACAGCTAAGAATACCTGTAATGGTTGGGTTGTTCTGGGGGTGATTAACTCAGGTGTAAATGTCCACAGCTCTCAGCAGCACTGCAAAGGAATCATTCTTCATAAAGAAGAAGAAATTGATCTATTCTCTTCTAAGACTAGAAAGCACTACATCTACTGATCAACGTCCCTATTCATCAGAGCAGTAACCTGCTGCTGCATTATCTGGGCCACAAGGGTGCTATGGTGTTTTTCCATCCCATTATAATAAATTAGCTGTTCTGCTATTAATGTGCTTCATATTTAAGAGAGATAGTCACCAGCTCCTAAAGAATCAGAGCCAGTCCTTTACATAAACTGTCCCAGGGCTCAATTAATTACTGCAGTGACCAAGTGTTTAAATGAAACTTCGTCTTCCAGGTATGTCCCATCAACACAGAGTGGAATCAATAAGGCTCATTTCAAGCAATTTACCCACCATCTCTATATTCCAGGCAGCACTTGCATTCATCTGGATAGTATTAGTTTATCATATGTCTCTGATGTATTTTGCTGTCAAACCTTCCTGTTCCATGCTCATACAGATGAATGAACAGTGTCAAAATAATTTCATTCTGTTTTATCTTTGCAAGAATTTCAGAGCTGCGGATGGGAGAGAGGGGTAATTATCTAGGTCTGCGAGGGCCATGGAACAAGGACAGCATCCTTTCTGATTGTCACAGACATTCTTTAGTTGATACTCAGCCTTCAGTCAGATCACTGAATAAGAGAAAATGATAATTTACTGTATCAGCCCTACAGCCTTTATGGTTCTTTGCTCAGCCAAGGCAATTGTCTCCTCAGAGTCTTTGTGTCACTGGAATAATATAGAAAAAGAAAGCATCACTACCTCACATAACAGTGAGGAATTTGGGAAAAGTAGTTGTACCTTGCCTAGATACCAGTTTTTTATTGTTTATTTACTTCAGCTCATTCCTTTATTCAACAATTACAGGATATGCAGGAGATGAGGCAGCTGAAATTATCTTTATCAGCAGTTTTAATCTGAAGCAAAGGGGCATCAGGCAATGAAAGAGACAAACTGAAGTTTCTTAGCAGTCTGCTTGACTCACAGAGAGCAGACTGAAGGAGATGTCTGTTCCCAAGCGACTATTTAAGAATTAACCTTTAAAGAGGGTATTTGCTAGATTGAAAAGAAATGAGAATTCATTACTTCTAAGGATGTGGCCCAGAATTGTTCCTACTCTCTTGGCGAAGCATCACTCTCCTAAAGAGCCTTCCTTTCAGATGATTAGCTATCATTCAGTAGTACCAATACACTCAAACACACATTTCCTAACAAGAGCTGTCTCCTGCCTCCAATCCAGGCATCACAGTCTGTCCTGCAGACTTAATACAATTGCAGCTGAGCAAAAAGCTCATTTGAATTTCAACAGCCCGTGGCCACAATAAGGAACAAGCAATTTCAGGTTTCCAGGAATTTCTGGATGAGAAGCATAATACAGCTGCATAATTACAGTACACCAACATGTGAAATATGCAACTAACTGAGTATTTTAAATGATGCTTGCAACTTAAACTGATGCATCCCCTTCATATACAACTTGATTATACAGGCTTGTATCAATAAGATGGAGTGGAACAGAAAAGAAGAGAGCTGCTCCTGGCTGTAATATTGTTTCACTGCCACAGAGACTCTGCCAAGAGGGTCTCCTTCCATTGCATTAATGCATGCATCCAGTTACAGAGAGGCTTTTTGTTTGCTTGTTCCAGCTGTAGAACGCAATACTATACTTGTGCTCACACTGTTGTGCTCATGTCTACTGCAGAGGATAAAGTGGTTTTGGAAAGAGATCCCA
Source organism: Peucedramus taeniatus (assembly GCA_013400575.1). Lineage (NCBI taxonomy): Eukaryota > Metazoa > Chordata > Aves > Passeriformes > Fringillidae > Peucedramus > Peucedramus taeniatus. The sequence continues at coordinate 80,593 of WBNO01027078.1, read as the reverse complement.
AATCCAACTAGAAGAAAATACTGCCTTCATATCTCAAGTAAGCATCTACATTGGGCAATTGAACTTAGAGCAATCTAATTTTTTTTTCCTGTTAAATTTCAAATGAGAAACTCGACAATTTTATTTTGGGCTGGTTTTCATACTTTCTGTTTTCTCTGTTGAGATGTTTATTTCTTGAACTCCTTCACAAACACCTGTGAGCAAATGTTTAATATTGATTTTGATCAGAATTCATTCAGTAGTAGACCCTGGTCTTGCAAAGAGATCAGTGCAAAAATTTCCTTGTGCTTGTAGCAAAGACAAAAATTTCATTCAGAGGGAGATTAGCTAAATCTTCTGCTCCTTTATTTTAGAGAACTGACTCTTTTGCACTAGGAAACAAAAGGGAATAAATGCATTTCCAGGATGTTGACTTCCCTGTAATTTTTCATGGAAGGGAGCAGTGCCCAGAGTTTGTTTGATTTTCTTTGGCCTGTAATGAGATATTTTCTAGACAAAATGTTTCACCTCACAAAAGGTGTGCTTAATTGAGAGATTTTGTGTTAAGAATCCTTTCTGTTCCTATGCTGGGGATGTGAGGCGCAGAAATTCCCACAAATCCAACAGTTATGGGCAAGAGAGGCAAGGAAACCTCATCACTTTCTTACCTAGAACTTGATCCAATGAGAAAAAGCTCAGAGTGAATTAAAAGGAAACAAAGAGAAAGTCTGTCCTGTGGAATGCTGAAGGTCTTTCTCTTCACTCAGTTCCCACATGAAAAGGATGCTCAACAGCTCAAACTTTTCTTGATTTTCCTACAGTTCATGTGGGGAACATTTTAAAAAAAAAACATACCCTTTGCATACTGGTTGTATCAGCCCAGAACCTTTCCTGAGAATGAGATTCACTCTGGAAAAACAATCACAAAACACCCACTGTTCAACAGCTCCTAGACACAGTGGGGTGGACTGAGAATAGCATGTCAGATTTAATTTTAAATGTGTCAGATTTTCTTTTCTCATATCATATTTTCTTGGGTATTTTATAGGATTCTTTTGACTTTTCTCGAGTTAAGGCCCTGATTTTGATTTCTTTTATTCTCATTAGGCTACATGAGAACTGATATAGTCACATCATGATGTCAAGCATTTGCAAATAAATAAGTATTTATAGACTTCAAAAAAACGGAATATGTAAATGAATAAATTAATTAATAACATAAATAAATAAATAACTTGTGAAAATATATAATATTCTTTATACTGTGTTATGTACATCTTAAAAAAATCTTTTTCAAGTGATGTTATGAGCTTGACAGAGCACAACGCTTCCACTGGAACCATCCTGGATATGCAGCATATGTACTCCAAATATTTCTAAAATGGGTAGGATTTGCAATGTAAATGCAAATCAAAATAGCTACATGACCTGTGCAGTAGCCAGTTTTCAGAGCTGTATAGCAATCCCATCCAGCAAACATCAAACTGTTCTAAAGGGGGGAAAAAATGAAAAAAAAAACCCAAACGAAAACCACTGAAACAAAACCAAACTAAAAACCCTCAATCATTTGTACACATTATGCTGAAAGACCAGGACCCAGCACAAGCAGGGCCAAACATCATCAGCCCACACTCCTCATTTCCTCATTACTCTGAAGGGACTGGGCTGCCTGCAGTCTGCATTGCATCATGTCCCATAAGATCATTTGTTATTTTACAAGTCAAGAGGAATTTCAACCATCAGGAACATGGATTTTAAAAATAGAGGACATTTTAGAAAGAAGTGTATACTGATTTTAACAGCAATGTTGAGATGTAATGATTTTGGGAAACATTCTGAGTAGAGCTTTTTTTTAAAATTAGAAAAAAACAGTAAAGATTATAAAAGGTGAGGATTTTGCTTTAAATATATGCATACTTTTCATACCCTCCATAGGACAGAACAACCAGCATTTTTTAAACGAAGACGTGCATGACTTCATCCTTAAAGTGGGTCTGTTTTTAGAAGGGATCTGAACACACAGTTTTACCAACTTCAGCAAAGAAGCTGAGAATAGGCAAAGTAACCTATTACTCTGGAAAATGCAGGCCATTATACATCTCCTCTAAAAATTTAATTACATAAAAGAAAAGATCTTAGCTAATCAAACTCATCCAGGAAGCGTGTGCAGGGTGACTCATGCCTTCCTCTGCATTGTGCTGGCAGAAAATGGAGCTGGTGGGGGCAATGCCTTCCCTGTCTCAGTGCAATGCACTCATCTGGCAGCTGTGGTGGACTCCAGCCACTCCAAATTCTGGCAGGGGAGCAGGCAGGGTGTGCCAGGAGCAGGCTTTATACAAGCCAGAGGAAGCACTGCAGCAAGAAGAGGTTATGATTTTCTACAGGGCACAGATCCTGTTACCAACATCACTAATCTTGGTACCCCTCTAGTTTGTTTTTCCTGGCAGAAATCGAATGCCTCATATAGCCATGCTCATTTTGACACAGGTTTTAAAAGGTATACATTAGACTCGTGTCTGTAATAGACCAAAACAGGACCTTCATAATAAGATTATGTTTGCCGTGATTACAAGGTCGTCAATTATACAACTGTATATAAAATACCTAATGTTTCAAGAAGTAACATTTTTTAACATTAAATTAAACTAGCTAAAAATACATTATAGTTCCTGCAACTTCTCTCTATATGTCAGAAAAGTAATGCTGTATTTATAGCAAAGATGATACTCCCATTAAATCTTTCAATCAGCTAGGGACTGAGATAATTGGCAAAATTCTCTTCACTGCCATTTAGTCAGCTGGCTTTAAACCACAGTTAAACTTTACAACAATGTTTCTCACCCACTCTAGTTTTATTTGATGTTATTATATCTGTCAATCTTGAACAGGAAGATGCAAAGAGAATTGAGAAAGTTTTTGTTTGCCTGATCGTTCTGAACCTCATCAACGTGGCAAGTATAAGAATGGTGTAGGGTATCTAAAAAAGAAAATATTAGTTATGACTGACAGAAAAGTCTTCAGTTTCACTGACCTATTTCCCATCTACCATTCCACATAATAAAAGATATCCCTGTGGCACAGGCACTAAACATAAGGTCAGCTGTCTGTGGAGAAGAGTGCACTTGGAGATGCAGGACTATGAAAGGACATTGCCTGGAGAAGCAGTACTTTCAGTCCCAATCAGCTGTGCTCAGGACCAATGGCTGACAAAGGGGTAATGCAGGAATTTTAAACTTGTGGTATGAGGTTTAGCAGGATGTTTTGTCTCTCATGCCATATTTGCAGTGCAATCCATAGCAGTGTCAATGCCTGTTTATTGGTAAATACCTTGCAGGACAAAGGGTTTGGATAGACTTTTACACCTGTAAATCATAAAAGGTACAAAAATCGGTGTATAATTTTCCAGTGTTTATTTTTATGGGCTATTGGACTTCCTGAAATGCAGCTGCTTGATCAGACATTTTAAGTCTAAACATTTCTGGAAATGATGTGGGAAAGCCCTCCACATTTCCACATAGCGGTGACTGTAGGAAAAAATATTAACCTTTTTCCTCCAAAATGATATGCAGAATGGGAAGCATCTTACCTGGTTTTAGCCATCTCAAACCCAGGCCTTTACTTTACTTAAGGTATAGATTCACCCTATAAACTACAGATAGACTGAGGAACCTCCAGACAGAAATTCTCCATCCTAAAATAATTGGCAAAGATGACTATTGCAGAGTGAGCTGATTTTCCCTATTAGGAGCACAAGTGGGAGGTAGTAGGATTTATATGCTGTTTAAGTATTTTCATAAGGTACAAATCTTCACCACAAAAACTATTAAAAGAGGCCAGCTGGAAACATTCCCACTTAATATTTTAATATGGATTTCCCCAAGAGGAAATGTTTCACCGTCACTTAAGTAATTTGAAAACTGCTTATTTGAAAAGAAACATGAGGAGGGAAAAAAGTGATTTTGCCACGCATTCCAATAATACAATTGTTAAGTAATGGGATAAAAAGCTTGACTGCACACACACACAGGAACACAGAGGCACAGAGGTAGGAGGGGGAGTTCAAATTACACCCCGCCCCTTCTCAGCAGGCCCCTGTTCATATTCATGGAGGAGCATAAGGGCTCAAGGCAGGTGGAGAAACCCCAAAAACTCATTCAGAGAAACAGCCCCCACCCAGGACTGCTGCAGGAGTGCCTCAGCATCATGGACTGGGGACATCCATCCCCATGAGGCCGTGGGAGCTGCTCTCCAGCTCACCCAACACACGGGGCCACTGCCACTGCCTAGGGCAGGGGATGCACTTTGAGATGAAGAGGAAGAGCATTTCAGGATTGCATAGGCCTGATTATGGGATATTTAGGGCAGGAACCAGAGGTGGAGAAAGGGAAGGATCAAGGTGATTTGAGAAGGAACACACACAGAAAGATAGAAGAGTAAGGGGATTAAAGGTTGTGTACGAGCAGGGGTTGGTCAGCACACTCACCTGGCTGTGCCCTGCACTCCATTAGTGAAATGTGTCCTGCCCTCTTGCTGAACCTCTCTCTAACTCTTTTCCTGGGTGAGGGACTCTCTGGGGTGGGTGGGAATTGGTGTGTGTGTCTCTGGGAGTGAGGTGGGAGGAAGGGGAGAGTGGTAACCCAGGGCAGCCTCTGCATGTGCTGTGTGGCTAAGCCCAGCTCCAGGAGGGAGTTACAGTGGGTGCTGTGTGTGTGTGGCAGTGCAGGGCACACACACACAGAGCATCTGTCCCAGCAGCTGGAATGAAGCTACAGGTTTGGGGACTCATGTGTCCAAGGGCCAGAAACAGGGGAGACTGGGACCCAGGGACAGCTATTGGGTGTAAGAGCCCAGCTGCTGGAGAGACTCACACTGTACAAATGGAGACATCCATCTCCATTAGCAGACCTCCACTCTGCTCAGACAGAGAGGGAAATAGGATAAGAATTAACGTTTTCAGTTTTATTCAAGGACGATATTTCAACTGACTCAAACAAACTGTGGATTTTTGCTTTAAAGAAAACTGTTCACACTGTTTTAAATGGGTTTTTCCTTCTGTTTTAAAGCACAGTATTCCCTAGGATACTAAAGATATGCTTCTATTTATTGCCTTTAAAAAAACTTACTGGTACAGATTCTAAAAGTATTCTCATCAAGAGCAGAAAATGTCTGAATGCCTTTCTGAAACTACAAGTTTCAGAAGTAATTCAAACATCAGACAGAGGAAATTTTATGGCCTCAGTAACACAGTCGGACAGGTTAAACGATCATGATGTTCCCTTCTGGCCTTAAAATTTATTAAGTACCTCCCATTTTTTCTGTTGATAGGCTCAGTAATACTTTTCAACTGCACATCTCTCTGCAGATATTATATGGTAGCTGCATATAATTACTTCTATCTTAGAACACAAAAACTCAGATTCAGAGGAGTTAAGTGACACAATCATCATGCAAGAGTGCACTAGAACCTACATTAGACCTTAGATTTATTGAGTGGCCATTCTGTGTGCAGTCCATCAGCCTCCCAGTTTCTCCCTAGCTAGTTAATTCCAGTGTTCCTTTTTTCTTCTCTTCAGAAGAATAAGAGCAATATCAACTTCTTATTTCTACTGATCTATAAACTGCTGTCAATGGTGATTTCAGCTCGTGGAATTTCTTTAGCTATTTCTAAGCAAACTACCATGGGCAAAATTAGCTGTGTAGGAGCAGTAACAGGGAGTTAATTGCAAAATAATTACCTTGGCATTTAAAAGACACGTTTTGCATCTCTGCTGCCATATCTGGTACAGAGGCATGAGACCTGTACCAGGTGCCTGCACCAAAGCTAGCAGAGGTTTTCAGATGGCAATCAAGCTGAAATGTGTACACACATTACAGTGTACAGGTACCCCAAATGCTGCTGTGAAGATCCACTGCAGGTTTTCATATTCCACGTGCACCTGACATATACAATGGGAAGTTTGTGGATTCTTCTGGAGATAGGATCCTAACTTGCATATGCACCAATCATATCTTTGATTGTTATTCTGGGTAAAACTATTTACATTTTAAATGATGCATGCTCATTCAACATAACAAAATAATTATGACAATACTCTTTGTAATAAATTGTAGTGAGCAAAAACTTAGATTTTGAAGTTTGAGATATGTAAATTGGGTATTAATACTTAATTAGGCTAATAAAATATTGAAGACCAATTTTTACAGCTCGTTTAATAAATATATTTCATGTGTAAACTGTCTGGAGCAGCTTAAAAGCAGATTGAATGGAACTGCCCTGAGGTGGCTTGAGTTTCTCCTCTCCAGCTGAATTCAAGGGCTGATTACAATGACCTGTTTTCCACATCAGCTCTGCCCCTTTCTCCATTTTACTCCATACCTGCAGAAATTTTAGGGAGAGATGATAGGATAATATACACAGAATTGATAGCACCACAGAGGTGAGAGTGAGCACCATGTGCAGCTCCTTCAGTGAGCTCTCCCAGCAGCAGCCTGCTAGCAGTGCCTGAGTAAAGATGCAGAAATCAAAAGAACTGAAAAAATACCCTAAAGAAGTTGCCTCCTTGATAGCAGTACCATATGTGAAGAGCATCCATCCCCAGAAAATGTATTCACCACACACAGAGCCATGGGCTGTGTGACATGCAACAGCTGTAAAAATGTCCTTCCATCCTGCACATAGGAGACTGTACATCACTGCTTTGTACATAAACCTGGGGTGCTCTGCAGCCTGCCTCAGTCCCACCAGGCATCCTCTACCTCCTAAGTGCCAGGCAGCAAACCTAATTACCAGCCTTACTAACCCCACCCAGTCCTATACTCTTGTAAGATCCCTCTCTATTTCATATCAGTTGTGCATGCTCAGAAGTACCTTTTTAGCAAAAAATGAGTGTCTGTTATCTAATTGGGAACTTGTATGTAGATGAACAGGCACTTGGCTTCTGTCTCAAATTCCTCCAGAGAAACAAAATGCTTAGAGGTGGTTGGAGATGTCACTGACTTTACGCAACTTTGCAATGACCACTGCTGGCCTAATAATCTATACATAACATCATTTATTATATCCCTTCTCAGGTGTCTCTTTTCCAAGGTCAAAAGTGCAAGATTATTTGTCTCTTCTTACATAGAAATCATTCCCTGCCTCTGTTTTGTTGAGTTTTTTTCTGAGGAGTTTTGGGAATTTTTTTTTCTACGTGTTTCATATTATATACGCTGCTAATGTTATTCTGAGATCATTTTAGTATATACCTGTATGTTTTCCATGGCTAGATAAAGTAACACATACTGATTTCAATAATCACAGCAAATATCTCATACCTTGCTTTTAGCTTTGCTCTTTTACTTTGATTTGTCTTATGTATTTTTTTTTCCTTATTTGTGATATTGTTTTTCTTTTTAGTCCAGGATCATTAACTTCCACAGGAGAGTACTGATCTGTAAGGGGAACCTGTTTTGCCATTCTCAGGTACAGAACTCATTCCAGAAGAGACAAGGAGCTGTTTTCTTTCATCCAGAAGAGACAAAGTACAAAATACAACTGCTTAACTTCCGGTTTTCTAAGAAAAATACCTACACACACATCTTCCTACAGTAATTGGTCCTAGTTACTGTTCTTACAAATTGAGGAAAGGAAAAGGATGACTTTTGCTATTACTTCCAATTATAGCTATATGATGTGCTTAATTTATGGAGGTGTGGCATTCAGATGTATGAGACAAGAAGGAGAAAAATCCAGGTTAGAAGAGGAGGAAAGAGGATTCTAGGTTTTTAATACAATATTTAAATCTTTTTCTATATATTGCAAGTTTTTCCTTTTATTGAAGCAAGCTTTGGCTTTATAAATTAACAATTCTGTTAAGGATTAATGTAGAAGAATTTTGCATTTAAACTCAATTTTCATACCTGTACCAATATATGAATTGATGGCAAATTAGACCAAAGAATTGCATTGAAGTGATTCAGTGGAAGCAGGGAGAAGAATGGCAAAAAAGGATTTTGGCAAGCCTGAAATGCTTGAGAAGACAGATAGCATACCTGACAGAATTAGTCTGTGTATCTCAGCGTAGAAACTTTGGTTGCCTTTTTGTTCCTTTGTGCCAAAGGATTTTTGCCAGTTACCTCCGCCTTTACCCACAGGGGAAAAAAATCTTAAGTATTAACATATTTGTTGAATTAGGCACATAATTCTGTCTTTCACTGTACTCCATTTCTCATAAGGCACATAATCTATTCTCAGATTTCCCAGCTGAATGCAGCTCTGAGCTTGTGGAAAGGATTACAGAATTTTATTTGAATACAAGCTAGTAGTTGTGTTTTGTGCCCAGTACGATTACTGAAATCACAATGTGTTCCTTTTTATGTATGGAGCAGACTTACACTAGTGTATATAGAAAAGGCTTTCTCTGCCATTGGCAGTGAAGAATATCATCTGGAGCATCTCCTAAGGCCCCTCAGTTGAGGTACACCTGTTATTACATGTTACAGTCTTTCTCCACTGCTATAAAACACAAGGTCTATATTTTCACGTGTGCTTAAACTAATGATAGATGAGTCACATTCCAAATTACTGTTGTGGAAAGCCAACCCTCAGGCACCAATCCATTGTCATGCAAGCGTGCCAAAATGAGATTATATCTTTGAGCCAAACTGCGATTAAAAAGGCCCTTAAAAACACTAATAATTTTGACTTAATCAATGATTATTGCTCTTTTAAAAGGGAGTTTAGAATTTGTGCAGTGGCTTTGATTTTCACTTTTTGTTAAATCAAGCGCTGGCTTTGCCAGAATGGAAAATCTGTCACATTGCAATAACACTTCAAGTGCATAACTACAGTCTAAAAATTGAGCAAGTGTAGCTTTAACATGAGGATGGGAATTAATTGTTCTTTTGCTGTAATATCTGGGGAAGCTGAAGGCAATTCATATTTACCTGTGCCACCACAATAGTTTCAACCAAACTAATCATCCTTCTAACCTCATTTCCAAGGCTATATAAAACCCCTGAGCATGACACAAGTCATGCAGCAGAATTCAAGTGAAGTTAATACTGAAAGATGAGATTCATGGAAGAATCATTTATTTCAGTAGTTATAGTTTGGTAGGGTAGATTTAACTCAACAGGACATTCCACAAGTAGATATTTCTATAGAAATCTCTCTCTTTCTTTTTTCATGCCTTTTAATCAAGTTTAAAGTCTTGCAAAGGCTGAAAGTAATGTACACAACATAAGTAAGCAAGGAGCTGCAAATACAATAGAGGAAAAGAAAGGATGTCATATGTTGCTAAACAAAGATGTGACATTTGCTGGACAGAGAAGAAAATAGAAAGAGCAGAAATATTACAGCCCAATAGGATTCCTGATTTTACATTCTTCCTCTCTTCTACTTGCATTCTGCTAGTACATGGGATGGATGCCAGAGATGCATCAAACTGTCCAAGTATAATTTAAGTAGTCAGGGAACAGATGTTCACAACAGTTTCTGGTCAGTGCAGGGATTTTACTACCTGCCCACAAGTTTCTACCCACTGTGCAAACTGTATTTCTGGAAGATGGACTGTATCAGTTTATATCAAAATACATGTATTCTGTAAGGTTGAATGACCCTAATCGACTACCAATGTAATACAATATCTCCTCCTTTCCTCTCATCCTCCCCTTCTCCAAGACTGCATAGAAGTCACTTACACTGGCCAATATTATAATGCAGACTTCAAATGCTCAAATGCTTTAGGAATTTGACTTTGAATGTGGGTGACTTCCTACAGCGTGAACAGGTGGGAGAATGCTGGAAACCGAAGGTGAGCAACAGCTCTCCTTCCCTTCTGCCTTGTACATCAGCAAAGGTCACTACTTCAATCCCCACTTTCAAAGGAAGAAGACTGTGCCAGCTCCAGAAATCTACGAAAACTTTTTTCATTTTTCCACAAAAAGTAGGAAAAATGGTAATTTCTCCAAGGTGATCATCAAGGTGTATTGATTCTTTTCATTCAAGAGGGAAAGGTAACCAAATACATTGACGGGATTGAACATATGAGGATTTATATACAGAAAGCAATATATTCACATGACTAGAACTGGTAACAGAAAGCAAAACCAACTCAAACCTAGAAAAGGGTGACTGGAAAAATGCCAGTTAATGAATCAAATATATGACTTCATCAGCATAAAAGATTTACAGTTCATTAGGTTTAACCTCAAACAGCAACATCTGTAGCCCACATATATATATATAGATATATATCTTTGCTAATTTTATGTAGGTCAGCACCAGTGGAATAACTGTATTAGTGGTTCTTTGTATCTGAAGTATTTCCCAACTTCCCTGGAGCCCACTACAAGAATGGGCTACCATGGCAGCACTGCCAGCAGAATCCAAGAAAGGCAATTTTACACTACCTGTGGTTTTTCTAAACATCCCACACTATTGTTGTGGCTTTGGCCTTCTCTGCAGAAGGCAAAATTCAAATCTCCATCATCGTAATATCTGTGGTGTGTTTGGGGGCATATTTGACTTGTTTTAAACATTTTCTTTAAGAAGAAAAATGGTTTTGAACTAATTTTGACAGGACTTCTAGAAGAAGACAAGATTTTGTATTTCCTTCAGTAAGAAAAGTATCAAGATGCATGCTATGATACATGTAAGAATCACACCACAGAGAAAGCCCAGAGGCAATGAAGAGGAATATCCTGAGACCAAAGGGGACACAGCAGTTTTTTCCTCAGAAGCAAGAACTCATTGGCTGGGACACAGTGGGAAATGTAAGTGCTGCATATAAAATCATTATTTTTTCTTTGTTTTAACTTCCAGTCTGTGATCCCTATTTGCTTAGAGCTTTATTTTTAAAAGTGATGTTCCATTCAAGTAAAGCATCACTGATTTTGAAAACTTCCTGGTCTCTTTGAAGAGCTGACTTGGAGCCAGTCTGAGTATATTGACCTCACATTTGTGGCCTGCTTTGTGGCACCATCTCAGCCAAGAAATAAAAACAAGCTAAGACTAATAACCTACTTAGTTTAGGAATAGTATGCTTATCAAATTGCATACAAGTGGAAGATCTCTTTTGTAAGTCCTCTGTTTTAAAAGGAAGCACAATATAATGTTGCCTTATGTCATTAGATCTACGTGGTACATATGTTCCTTCAAGTCTAGGAGATCCCTTAAAATAGTCCTGGAACAAATGGTCTGGTTGGATCTCCAAGCACTGTCTTATCATACTCTGTGAAGAAACAAAATAAGCATAGTAAATAAAGCTTTCACTATTTTTTCCACTATCATAAAAGCAACAATGAAAAACTGTTCTTTCTCTGCTTAAACCAAAACTCCTGAAGTGATTTGGAAATACAAAATAAATTAACACTACGTAGGCTTCATTTTCTCCGGCACAAATATGCTGGCTAGGTAGTTAAGAATAAAAAAAAATAAAAAATAAAAAGGCAAAACACTGAGCAGGATCCTTCATTCCCTGGTTAAAATGCACTAACACTCAGATGTTGTGTAAATGGTTCCACACCATCTGGCAGCTATAAAGGGAAAAATAAACCATCATTTGCAGGTTATGGTACTTCTCACATTTTTAATAATGTATCACAGTGTACTCATTGTCATAACACACAACACAATGTACAAAATATTTAAAGTGCAGTGTGTTCTCTCTCATTCATATTTATGCTACACAGCTCAGGAAAGCACTTACATGGTGTGCCATTGCTATTCCTGTGTTGCCTGGCTCTGTAGATTACATGGGATCTGTGAGAGACAGTGCATTGTACAGAAATTGCATTCTTTCCACAACACAGCCTTGCACTGCACCATGGATGACAATCACAGCAACTCCTTCTTCCACCCTGCTGATACAGGGACCCTGCCACCACCCCACAGCCTGCTCCAGCACTCCCACAGACTGAAGCTTATCCTGCAGCTGTTCCCACTGCATCCCTGCAGAACTGCACAGACATCAACAGCCAGCTCCCTCAGCCCTTGGCCAAACGCTGGGTATCAACAGATTAATGTATCTCTCTCTGAGAGAACCCTGCATCCATTCACCTGCTTCAGTGGTGCTGAACATAGCCCCAGCATACCTGCACCTATATTTTTCTCCATTCAGACATGGCAAGACATACTTCTCCATTTGCCTTGCTTGACTATGGGGGTCATTGGAACCCCAGTATCTGGGGGAAGGAGCCAGGAAGGATGCAATCACAGACTTTGCAGGGTCTCATGTTTGCAGCTCCCTAGGTTATTTTTGAAGCCAGCCAGAGTGGCAACACAGTTGTCTGTTTCTGTGCAAATACATGTTTGTCCCTACAGAGTTCCACTGACAGAAATTTAGAGAGGGCAAGTAAGGGGCATTGCTTATAGCCTAAAAGAGTGACAAGAAGGATCTTTCCAGGACTTGGTGCATACATAGTCTTAGAAATGAGATGGTAGCAAATTATTCTTCACAACCTCTTTCAGCAGCTCTCACATTTTTATAAATCACAGTCTCTATCAAGTGTAGCTAAACTGGGGGAAAACTCATGAAGATTTCTGTCTTCCTGGTTGACATCCAGTAGACCTCTTTTTTCCTAAGGAAGGCATCATTAAACTTACACAGCCAGACAACTTAGCATGTGTCATACAGTCTGGGATAGCTTTCCATACATATCTTCTCAGCCCACACCAAGGCAATTAGCTATTTTAACCTTCTTTCTCTGAAAGTTTACATTATGGAAATGTCTTGCTCTACCAATTGGAGAAATACACTTAGTATCATCTTCCCCAGCAGACTCTTATGCCTTCTGTTATCACAGTTTTTCTCTCATCTTTCACTCCTGTACCAAATGCAAACCTCATGCCTACTCCTGCTCTTTCCTCATCCGCAATCCTACGCCCCCTCCTTCAGTACAGTAGGGTTTTTCCTTCATTATATGTACATGCTACCCAGCAGGCTCAGCCTCAGAGTGAAGCTGGCATCTCACAAGGTCCTGCCTCTGCCTTCTGTACATCTTCATTACATTGAGAAATAATCTTGTTAGTTACATTATTATATTAAAAGTTGACAAGTAAATCTTATTATAAAAGTGTAATGATACAATGAGATATTTTATTCATGCATTTAGCCCTCACTCTCTGACACTTAATTATATCTACTGCTGCATGGTGATCTGAAACATTAATTTGAAAAATCAACTAAAATTCTCCATAATAGACTGATTTCCTGCCCTGCTCTTAGGGTTCTCTTTTAACATATACTGAAATTACTTAAAACATGTCCAGTGAACCTTAGAAGAGCTTGATGGTAATGGAAAAAAAAAAAAAGAAAGACTGTACCAGGGGTGTTTTGTTAAGAACTGCAGAGAGAATCAAATCTTAACTTGTGTATAGGATGAAGTTTTGCAAAGACAGAAATGGGATCTTCCCTAATGAGAGCAACATAACACCCATGCATCTGCTCCACCAGCACAGTGAGCACATAATCAAGGTGTTATGCTCTTGCACAGTGTAGCTGAGGCTGCTTCCCAGCTTTTCATGGTGCTTTGGCCCTGGGACCTTGGTTCCCATGAAGATGTGCACACATGTCCATGCTGGCCAAGGAAGCTGTAGTGTGAGCTGGACACTACACACCATGGAGCCCCAAGCACTTGTAGGATACAGCATATCATCTATTTTTTTCCTTTAAGGCAAGCAGCATTCAGCCTGTGTTTAGATTCCCTACAACTCCTCACCACCACAGTATGGATATCCCCAGAGCTGTCTTAGGTCTTGAAAGGAAAAGTAATAGGTTATTCCCCCTGCTCTGCAAGTGTACACCCCTTATCTCATGGTAAGAGCTTATGGGGCAGCCAGTGACTGCAAAGAGAGTCAGGGCCAGACATCCTGCAGATAAATCAGGCCTGGGGTCCATCTGGGAAGTAGAAGACCCGTTTGATGTTCCCCAAGAACTCTAGCAGGTTGACTCCACCACAGCCCTGAAGATACTCCAGGACAGAGAGTTTGATATATTAATTGGAGCACTATTTTAGGGATATTTTTTAGAAGCACTGTTTAGATGCACCAAAGCCCTGTTGCACAGCTCTTCTCCAACGTGCCTCTAGCACCACTGAACCATCCCAGTCTGCATCCTAAAAGAGCCCCAGAAGTGCTTGCAGGTGTAATGGCTACAGAGACACACCTGCATGGTGTGAGAGAGCTTGAACGGGGAGGCAAGTCAATTTGATCTGCAAATCTTAATGTAAAAATATTCTGAAATTTTAGTTCCCAAACTACCTGTTGGAACTGTGTTCCAGACATGGGGATGATCTCCAAGCAAATAATCTTCTCTCATGCTGAAAACTAGTCTGACACTGCACACTTTCAGGGCCCCCAGCCCACAGGGACATTATCATTTTCTTAATGTGAACAAAACAAAGCATCTCATAAACAAGAACAACAACCACCCTCTTTAACTAAGCTAGCTGACAAATTTTCCCATAAAGTGTAAAGGAGATTGGAAGAAAAAAAGGCTGAACCTCTCCTTGTGGTGATAAATAAGTCTAAGAAAATTCCAGTAGAGTTGCTGCACAAAATGTAAAGGAGAGCTTAAGAAACTTTGGCACTCAGTTTTTGCTGAACATCTGCTGGAGGTAAATTACTAAGTTTTCTGCACTCCTTCAAAAATCCTTCTGAAAACTATATTCACTTCATCACCTCAGTAAAATTTTGTCTTCTGCTTGCATATCACATATCCCATCAAACCTGGGACTTGCCACTTTAAACAGAAGACTTACTATCAGTAAACATGACTTTTCCAGCCTTACTCTAGCATGATTCTATTCATCAGTAATAAACTCTGAGTATAAATCTTTTTTACTGCTGTACTTCTCTCTGTGTCAAAAATTCACATATAGATTTGGTGCAAGCAAGTCCAACTTCCTCTGAAAGTTTAGAAGGCAAACTGCAATGACAGAACATTGCAAGTTATAGGCAACTATAAAAACATTCGAGTGACAAAATCTGCCTGTTTGCAATTCAGGGGCAGTATCAAGACAGCAATTCATGCTACAGTTTTCAGAATAACTAAACCTCAATAGCTGGGACAAAAGATTTTTAAAAACTCAGATCTCACTAAGACACTAAAGGAAGTGGCCAGGTTTTAATATAAAGTGAGTCCCCAAGTTGTCTGCTAGGGGCTCAGCATTTTCTCAAAGCCCAACTCTAATTGTGATCAACTCTACTGAAAACTGAAAAATTAGCACATAAATTATTTTCAAGGTCTGTTCCCTAAGGACATTTCAACAAAATTCTGGAAAAGATGATATGAAGAGTAAAGCAGTTTAAAATCATGATTTGATCCTCATGTCCATACTGCTTAACCATAAGCTTGGGTGCAAATTTACCAAATGGTAGTTAAGTCATCTGCAGAAGACACACTCTAAGTCACAACTGTCTCCTTCAGTTAGTAATATTTAGGCAGTAAGCATAAAAATGGTGCTGCAATGAATCGTTCAGGGTTCCTAAAATGGTTCACCTCACACTCTTTCTGAAAGTCAGCTATCTTCTGGCTGAAAATAGGTGTAAATTAATCTTTTCATCTAGGAATAAATAATTCCTTCTTAGTACAGTCTTCCTCTGATTTTCTAGTGATTCTTTCTTCTTTAATGATGTTTTAAGAAGTATTTTCAATTAAGGAGTAAACAACCCATTCTGAACTTGTTATTTCAGCTCAAGAAAAAAGATTGGTTCAGTTCCTTGTAGTCAAACTATTAACTTGGACAATTATTAAGGACCAGTTATTTACAATGCAGTTCTGAAAGAAGTCCTTAAAAATACATATATGAATATAACCTAAATTCCACCAATAATATGGAAAAAGAATTTTATACAGTAATCATGATTCTATTTTTAGAGAATTATATAAAACACATTTCATTTTTAAATTGGCAGGTCTGAAGAACATATTCATGAAAAACCTTTTTGTTTAGTAACCAAGAAACAAGTTTCAAGAATAATGTAACAACTCAAAAATATACAATATTATCCTCAGTAATTGGAAAAATCAATACCTTACTGCATGACCTACAGTATCTGTTCCTAGGGGAACAGTAAATTGAATCTACTTCAGAACAGGGAACAGTGCTAAACAGAACCCTAAACTTTTCTAGAACTTCATTTGTCATATATGATTTATCATTATTTTTTCATTTCACAATGCAAGTGTCACTTGTTAGTTTCATCTTCTGTAGAAAGCAAATTGTTTTGATGAAGGTCAACTGTATGAGTTGGGTAAAAAAGGCAGACTGGTCATGATAGTTTACTTAAATGGAAAACCATCCTACATGAATGCCATTAACAGTATCCTTCCTGATGGCAGAGTATCTTAATGCAGTGACCCAAGAAGGGAAATGCTCTGAGTTTTACCTCAGGCATATTGAAATATAAGTCTGAGTGTAGAAGACAAAATACAAGACATTTTTCAGCATTCCTTGCACAGAAAAAAAATACTCTAAAGAAGACATTTTAATTTGCATTGCCAATTTCATTATAACACCTGGAATTTTCCCTTCCCCTTAAACATATCTTACCCTATTAAGCTCTCATTATGTTAAATACTGTTGATAGATAGAGGCCCCCATGGACTGCAGCTCAATTGGAAAAAAATAAGTTAGAAGGAATGGAGTAAGAAGGCTGGAAAAAAATCCCATGGTTATTATGGTAGACTATTAACAATAAAGAACTTGTTATATGTACAAAAGGGATGAGGAAAGGACCATGAATAAATGCCTTTTCTTTGGGAACTTCCTCATGGGATTAATGACATGGAGCAAAGAGCACATTGTCTGTAGCAGTGACTAGGACTAGTGGAAATTGGTGCTGTTGTCAAAAATGGGGTGCATGCACAAAAAAAATTATGAAGGAGAAGCTGTGAAACCCCTACAGGACAAGAACCTGTGATGTACCTTGACTGCAGTTTAAGGTTCAGTCTGATACTGACATGACCATGATCTGTAAAAGAGAACAAAACCACAACAATTCTAGTTTTTTTAGGAAAAAAATGCAAATATTTTGTAAGAAATTAGTGTCATGGAATCTCTTTGCTTTTGCAGAGTGCTCAGGGAGATCCATATTCCACCACAACTATCATACGTCCATAAAATCCCATTGAGTAGCACCAGTTTTTACATAGACTGTGTTCTGAGTGGAGCTAGCACAGATCTGCATTATTCAAATATGTGATATGTAGAGCAGCCACATAGGATGTAAAATCACATTTAATAAGGAACCTAAAGAACTCTGCTCCCTCTCAGCCCAAAAATTCTGTTGAATGGAAAAATTAGATGATCTCCAAAATGTCAGTCTCTTGTTTTAAATCAATCTCTCTCTAATGCCTTGTGCTACTCAATTTGTTTTCAGTATTGTAGGTTTCCCCCCTCTTTTCCTTCATAAATAAAAGTTTTATTAAATTATTTAATCACTAGAAATCTCTGAGATTAAACTGCTAGGAATTCAACCACACATCTTTAGACCTTTCATGTCTCCTTTAAAAGTGAGCTGTCTCCTCTGAGCAACAGAACTTGCAAGATGAATTTAAGAGCCCATGTCAAAAAGAGGTAGCAGTAAAATGGAAGACTGATGCATATAAAAAAGACTGAAGTAGCTACTGTTTTATATTTTATTTCAATACTTAAATCTATTCTGTACTAAAACTTGCTAAATCTTTTCCCTTGATCATGATTTGTGAACAATTCACTTATCAGTTGCAGATATTTTTTCATTCAGAGGAAACAGAACTGTCTACACACTATGGTGATGCTGCAGTCTTATGAACTGCAATTAATTCATATACATATATATATATATATATATATATATTAAGATATCCTTCTGGGTAACTGTAGGAGTAGCATGAGCCAGGTGCTCAGTCCTGAGGTGAGCTGAGCACATGGAGCCCTGTGCTCAGCTGGAGTAGGGTGTTCCAGAAGGGTCTGAGGTGAGAGGGGTCAGGGGTTCCTTGAGAATCCCTTATACTCATCATTTCAAAGGCTTTTCTCAACTCAGGAGTAGCATATTATCTACCAGAAGTGTACATGTGAAACTTGTTCTGTGTAGAGTCTTTCACCCTAAAAGGGTCACTCCCTGGGAAAACTTAAATTCATAAAGCTATTTAAGGCATTCTGTGAATAGTTTGGTCCTTCTCTTTTCCTTTCTCATGTCCTTCCTCTTGCTTTCCTCCCAACACACAACTCCCAAACATGGAGTATTCTGCCAAGCACAATAGAAGCTGAAATATTAAATTCACTTTAAATTATTCAAAGAAACAGGAAAGATTAAACCCACTTCCACCTCCAGATCAATTGCTCAGCTTCTTAACCTGCATTTGCAAAAGGGAAGAGGAGACAGTGCTGAGAAACAAAATGGTGCATGGAGCCACAGTGACCCATTTCAGCTCTCAGGCAACCTCTTGGGCCCTGGTTTCAGTGCTGGCAGCAGTGGGAACAAGAGGAGGGGAAGAGCAAAGTATAAAATTGCTGAAGTGGTGTGACAAGCCTCTTTGGCAACAGTTACTGACTGTCTGGCAGAATTAACAAGAATCAATCATGCAGTAAGTTCATCGGAAAAAGAAAATGAGAATAACAAGGGACAAGCTAAACAGTGGCTCAATAAGGTGGAAAGGCAGATACTCAACAGGCTGGTGAGAAGCAGTTGATGGAGGACATTACAGCCAGTGAGGCAGAATTATGGCAAGTAATTAAGCATAGGGGCATTGTCAGAAGGTGGGTTTGAGCTGGGAAAACACTGCTGTTCAAATGTGGGAATGACTCTGGTCAATGCTTATTCCAGTAGAGCTCAGCAAGAGGATGATCAAAGCTGTCAGGATGCAAGAAAGAGTCTGATTAACCCCTGAGTGGATATATATATTTTTTAACTACTGTGCCATGTATGGACCTGCTGCCTTGCAAAAGAACATAGTCAATAGGGCTTAAAACCTTTAACAGCAGAAGGACTTTCATATCCCTATTTCTGTGTCTTGACATGAAAACATATTTTTACCTGCCCCATACAACATCATTATATGATCTTATGTCCGTGTTTAATCCCATCCACGATTTTATCCACCTGCTTGAAGAAGGTAATCATGAAACCCTTAAAGGTATATATCCAAAGGATAACTTTGGATACATATGGAATAAAAAGGAAGATAGTATATAACCTAGTAGCAAAATAGGGGTTCCAACTTCTGTTTACTTGCATTTAAAATGTTTGATTGTTTTAATAACAGGCTCACTGGCAAACTTCTAATTTGGATCTATTATCTTCCTCATTAGAATTCTGGTGGTAGGGTGAGCATGTGGGCTGCTTATTATACAGGAGTTCATTATCAAAATCTACCAGAGATTGATTATCAATAAAGTGTTTTTCATTTCCTTAGAACTCTCATCACAGCACTCTTTTTATTTATTATCCTTCCACTCTCTTTTCTTTATCTAATCAGCCTGTGTTGAATCAGCTGCTAAGTATTCAAGAGCAAATGGTTTCTTCAGCCTCATAACCATTACAAGTCAGTAGGAGCTATACTTCAGACCAAATGTGTTATTGTTCTGCTTAAGATCCAGCTCTCCTTTCATTTTTAAATCCTTATACATCAGGAGTGTAATGATACCAAATGATGACCAAACGGTTTTTGGTTAGATACAGAAAACACACTTCAAACAAAGAATTTACCCTTCCAATCTAGAAAGCCTCAGTGTGAACATGCACACTGGAACCCTCCTCCTCACCAGCTGGGGAGATCAAGTACTGCCCTCCCTGAATTTCTGCTGGGAGAGACAGAGAGGGGCTTGAGAAGGAACCCAAGCAAGCTGCAGCTATATCTCAGCTAGATGGCTGAGGTTGAGCTGCACACAGCTGGTCTCTCTGGGTGCCTCTCTGATTAACAAGGGTGTGTTAGGAAACAGCACATGGCAGCTGAAGTTCCTGCTCATCTGCAATCAGTGAAATGGAAATAAGCCTCCTCCAGGGCTGTGATTGGTAGGAAACAAGAGGAAATCAGGGGCAACATTTAGACAACATCTTTTGTACTTAAAAGTTGTCAAAGGTCATATCAATAAATTATAGAAAGAGGAAGTGCTGGGCACTCTTTTCAGAGGAAAAAAGGGAAAATAATTCAGGAGGCTTAAAGGAAGACGACAGATCACCCTGTGATACTAAACCAGGGAAATACTTCATTCATCACCTATTTGGGCTGAAAATACCAGAGGGAACGGAGATGACTGGAAAATTTTACTAGCTCTGGTAAAGCTCATTTATATGACAAGGTAGTTACATTCTTTGAGTCTTAGTGCTAGTAGGTGGAGATAAAATAAGAGATAACTACCTCCACCTAAAAGCTAGAGAGGGAAAAACCTAATTTCTGCTCTATGATTTCTATCCCAGCTGTTCTTATTTACATGAAATGTAGTGCAGAATGCAGTGCATTACCCTGAACTTTTCATGTTACAAGTAATGAGACTCAAACCTGATAATGACTCAGCTGACTTAACTGATAATGTTCCATGAACTGCTCAAAGCACACTCTCATAAACAGTCACCATGAACTGACTGTGGTCCCTCAGGCATTTGGGAAAGAGTATTTCAAGGGGCTTTGAGATGAACTCCCCAAAGTTTCCCAGCTGGCCCAGACATGCTGTGATGGCTGGTTTTGTGGGAGCCTGCTGTGCCAGCCGGGCTATCCTTGGCTGGGGGAGGGCGATGGCTCTGCTGGCTGGAGGCTGTGGCACTGGGGAGCCTTCTCTCTGCAGCTGAGGCAGATAATGCTCAGTTTCAACTTGTGAGTGAAGTTTCAAAGTGGAATGGAGGACAGTATCAGAGCACTGGCTCCAAACAGGACAACCACATCTGAACTGGAGCAGCACTGCAGCACACAGCTGATTTCCTGCTGGAGTTTTACTCATCTGTTTGAAAAGAGTACTTCACATGTTTTACCCACAAAAGGCACCTACATATCCCATTCTCAAGCATTTTTTTCATAACTGAGGGAAAGAAAAATCTGTAAAGACTGTAAAGTCCCCCAAAAAAATGTGACACTGTAGCCATGGTATTCATTTAAGAGAAGTTCCTTAGCAAGTGGCATCTTGGTGATTCTCTCATCCCAAAGGCAGAGGTTTTAAGGAAACAAAACTATTGTCTAGCTAAAGGCTACCCGAAACTTTCTATCTAAACCTGTCTTCTCAAGTCTATCTCTCTGAAGTGACTGTTTAAGTTCCCTGCCTCACCATTGAGCTTTACTGGAATTAACCCTGCAACCCTGTCCTGTGTGTTCTCCTGCTGTAGATCTACAGAAATAATTTTCCTTTACATGTGGAAAGCTGTTCTTTTTCTTCTTGTATTTTGGGCCACAAGTCCAGACAAAGTGGGTGAAAGACTCAATTTAANATGCTTAGCCCACTATGATAGCAGCTGCAGTGCAGAAAGGATTATTTTTGTACACAGAGCAAATGGCAATATTCTGGTGGCTGTATCTCAGGAATAATTACAGCTGCCATCATAAAAATAAACATGTAGCACCCGAGAAGGTCAGTTCCTGCAAATGTTTAGTCAAATTTTGTTCAGACTTTTCAATTTTGCAAATAGGTCAGGCTACTATGAGATTTACATACTTGCTGAGATATCACCATCCCCTAGTATGAACCATTTCCATTAGTGGAAAAAAATAGAAAAGATGAAATTTGACTGACTGAAGAATTTACCTCACCAAAACAGTTTGCATTTTTGAGAAATATATTAATATATAAATAATATATATAGTAAAATTATAAATATATATAATATATGTTTATATCTAAATATATATTTATTATGTAATAAACATAAGAACTGAGAGAGGAAGGATCCTGCTCCACAAAAGGTGCATAAAGTGTAACACCTGTTTTTTCAGTTGTTTTGTTTACATGTAGGTAGACAAGGAAAGTTTTTTGTGAGTAGATGTTTTCTTAGCATTGAAAAAGGCTTCTCATATAATATGCAAATAACCAACACAGTAGTTTTTAGCCAAAATGTTAAAATGATAAAATTTTACCAGCATAAAACACAAGTGCATAGAAAAAGGCCATAGGTAGTTCATACTGGCTGAAATAAGAACAGTAAACTATATAAACTAATGCCTGAGGGCTCAAACTGATCAATGCTGGAAGCCAAAGAGGATTTATATCCTCTTACATAATATTTTATTCCTGTCTAGATATCCTGTGAGCTTTTTCTGCCCTCTTTGACAAGCTAGTAGGCTTGATGAATCATTGTTTGTTTTCTGATTTGGCAATTCCCATGTTCTTATAAAGAAAATAACGTATGACAAGGTCAAGAATATGAACACAATTATAAAGGAAGCTTGACAGATCAGATAAAAGTTCTGGGGTATAAAGGGAAAAAAGTAAATAAGGAGTTTGAGAACAGATAGTACGAATACAAGCAAAAAAAGACAGCTTCACTCCTGGAAAGGCACAGAAGTCAGGTGTTTGTCAGCAACAGGAAAAAATAGAGAGACGTAAGCATTGTTACCTAGTTGCAAACTAAACCAGGAATGGTGAGGTATACAATCATTGTTGGGATTTTTTTTAACTAGACCAAATTTAAATGACAGAGAGAAAAAAAATGAATGAAATTCTGAGCTAGCATAATTGCAAATAAATCAAAATTGATGTCAGCCCACCTACATGGCGTGCTCCCTGCGAGGATCTGGTCTGGATACACTGCAATTGGTGTTCAAAAATGTGTGCAAGCCAAGGGCACTGAGTTTGTCAGGAAATGAAAGACTGAGATGAGTAGATTCAGAATGAAGAAAAATAATCAGAAAGTGCATATCAGGTTTCAGGTAAGCAAAGAAAAGAAAGTCTTCTTGAATGAAAAGCAATTTACAAGTGAGCAGAAGAAAAAAAAAAGATGATCTGAGGAACATCAAGTTTTTGGAACAAGAGGGGAAAAGTTCAATAAAAATTAAATTCTTTTGATATATATTACAGGAAATATGAAAGGATTTGGGGTGACAGTGAGAGATGAGTATACAGGAAGAAGGTGTAGAGGAGAGAGAAGAGCTGAGGTAGAAAGAGGATGATGTAGCAGCCCAGATGCTGTGGGTGGGACTGATGAATAGCATCTGTTTAATTTTCTGGTTTGCAGGTAGTGTTTATGTTTCTTTTAAAAATCAGTGGCTGGTAGCAGGCAAGAAGACTGCTTGTCTGCCTTGCCTTGACTGCTTTGCCACTGGGCTTTGGCAATAGAGGAACGTTTTACAGAAGGGGCAGTTGATTCTTTTCTGACAGCAGCTGAACCTGCTCAGCGGGGAAAAGGTGAAGGAGAGCAGAGCTCAGCATCTGGGAAGGAACAGACTTGGCAGGCAGGGAACTGCTGAGGTGGAGAAACAGGTGGAGGAGAGCAGAAAACACACATGTAGTCCAGAGCTAAAGAAAAGGGAATTTTCTGAGGTACTTGGTGGGATGGTGGAAACTGATCCAAAGCAGCAGGCTATTAAAATGTTCTATACTACAAACAGGGCTGGAAAGGACGTCCTGCCCAGCCCATTACAGGAGATGAAGGTTTTTAGTCTTTTGTTTTCAGCCCCTTATGAGTTTCTCACTTGAAAAAAATACTTACTGTTCTGTTCTAATAAAAAAATAGTGTTAGAAGTTCAATGTAGTCTGATACATTTTGCAGTAGCTACTTTAAGAAACAGAGGCAGACTGTGGCTTCACTTCAGGGTGAGGATCTATTCAGCTCAGTTTCTAGTCCCAGCACAGACATTTTAGGGGATCTTGTGTGATATCCTTTTTTTTTCTGCTTCAGTCCAAAGTTTCTGATATATAGACAATATATAGTCTGTGTATGACAATAAACCCTTGCTTAATTCTGGAAATTGCACATATCCATATAAGTATAAAGAAACTACTTTTGTGTGTTCCTTAATAATTTTTTTCCAGTTTCTCTCATTTGATACTTCTGAAAAACTTTTCCATTAACAAAAATACCCTAGGTTTTAGGTGTGGGATATTATGTGCTAGTGAAGGTATGTACAAAACAGGAATATATAGGAAAATGAAGTGCCTCAGAGAACAAGTTAAATTTTAAGAAGGGAGAGGGAGCACTGGAGATGGAGTGGCTGTAGCTTTGTTGCTTCTGCCATTTGGAAGTGATGATTCCTGCAGGCACACACTGTCAGCAGTGAAAACAGGGAGAAAACAGGATCTGTCATGAGCTTACCCAGACCTTGTGTCCTTCCATTCTGAAAATCCAAAGGAAGATCTGCTGCCTTCTTTAAGCTCCTGCATAAGACCCACTGAGCTTGGCTCTGAGCTGTAAGTTATCTGAGGACTCCATTCTCTTCAGCAGAAAGAGATAAAAAAGGGTTAATTCCTTATCCTAATGAGAGCTACTGGCAGCACACACATCCTGGCGTATGGAGCTGCAGCAATGGAAGACACCTTGTCAGTGAGAATGCCTCTCTGGTCAAATGCAAAGGGTACATGAATCATGATTTGGTTGCATTATTGTAGACTGCACTGGTAAACCTGAACTGCATTTGTGAGACTACAAGAAAGTAATGCACTTTCTCAAAACCCAAGATAGATATTCATGAGCTCATCATCACAACAGTGATGCCTACAGTTAAGCTGATAACTGCTACTGAGGTGAGCAAAAACACAGGATGCTGAAATACTGTGGTGTGATTTAGCCAACCATACAGGTGAAACAACCAGAGGTACTTTTGTGTACTGAAACACAGTGCAGGCACTTAACCTATATCCTTGTGGTAGAGTTCAACCTGTTCAGTAACAAAACTATTTAAGGAAGGAAAGCTGATATCTATTTCATGAGATCATAGTGCAATACCACTGCTTCAGTGCCTCTGGCTCTATTTTGGTGTGGATGTTGTTTAGGAAAAAATTCTGATAAGGCTGAAGAAATGCAGCATATTAATATGTTAAGAAAAGTGACATATTGAATTATGTGTACATTGCATTAGCTGACACTATCTCCATATCACCAGGCAGCAAGTCACACTTGCTTTGAGATTTTTTTTTCTTGATCAGTTATAAACAAAGGGAGTAAAATTTTTAAAAGGTGAACCTGTATTGCACCTATAAAACAGGCAATTTTGTGCCTAACAGGCCATACAAATGCACTCTCATGTTCTTGAGGTTTTTCTGAGCACAAACATTATTATGGACCTAACTGAGATTGAAGTGACAAATGGTACAGCCTGAAGCCATGCTATCTATTTATAATAATAATCTTTCCCTCTTGAAAGCTGTATCCAACCCATTATATGATTTCAAGGTAAAATTAAAGAAATGTGTTTCCTGAAATGGAGTTTGGGTCGATCCAGCCAGAGTTGGCTGGATGAAAGATAGTTGCAATCCTTTATTGCAGTCTGAATTTGCAGGGAAACACCATCCTTTGATCCCAAGACTTGTGCAACTGGAGAATGGAATAAAGAAGTTATAATAAATTGTGTTAGTCTACATAAGGGCTAAGAATCTTTCAAGCAGCTGCAGCTAGTGCCTTGCTTTTTAATTATGTAAGATACCATCTTTAAACATAGAGAAAAGCTTTGTTCATTACTTGTCCTTCTATCACAAAAATGTGTATTTGCTGCTGAATTCAAAGGCATTATTTTTCGTTACCCATTTCAGGCCAGAAGTTCACAAGTGCTTTAAGCTGGCATTTGCCAGCATTGACCCTGCTGACTTCCTCCACTTCTGTTGACTTCCTCCACTTCTCCTGCCTGCAGTTGCTTTTCTCCACCCTGGCACAAAGATATGTGCAGCTGAGTATTAGACTGGGGCAAGGAGCTGAAGCAAGATCAATTTCAAGTGGGAGAGGGGACAAAATATTCATTACATTATTGCATGAGAAATTTAAGCCCAAGGATGAAGGCAATGAACTAACAAGATCAGGCAGAAGCTGCTGGGGAAGGGTGTTCAGCAAGGTTGGTGCTTTGAGTGCCAGTGCCAGCTCCTGGAATTATGGTGGGTGATTATCCTGCTCTTGCCAGTGACACTCAGCACCCTTCTCCTTCCCTTCACTGAGAAGTCTTCAAATGCTGAGAGGAGCAGGCTAGACACAGCCCTAACCATGTAAATGTGTGCCTCAAGCATTTCTTAAATCAGTTATTGATACTTCTAAAACTACAGAAAATCTGTAATTTACATACTACAGAGTTTTCATTTGCACACTGAAACAAGGCTATTTGCTTTAGAGTTGTCAAAGCAAAATCTCAGTTATTTGGTGTTAGATTCATGTTAATTCTGTCCTAGGACTTTCTTTTTTGCTCTTCTGCAAGAGTAATTGTGACATTATAATACAACTTTGGTCCAATCTAAGAGATGTGGGCAGTGTAAGCATGAAGTATGTTGTATCCTATGCTTCCAAATGGAAAGTAATTAAACATCCTGAATCACAATCTGTTCAGAAAAAGCATCACATGAATTCTCTGTGGGCAATATTCCACATTTTGTCTCCCATTCCAGCACACCAGAGGAACAGCTCTGCTACAGAATTGCATGTCTAAGGAGGTAAAGCAGAATTTCTAATAACTATTTTAATAAGTGTTCTATTTTACATGATTTTCTTTTTTAATGGATATGAGTTCAGAAAAGAGCATCTCATTTTTCTATGAGATAAAACAGGAGTAGGAGCAAATACTCATCAAAAGCTGATAGGTCATGACTTGCCTGGTTTGGAGTGGATATTACCTAAGGAGAAAACCTTTTGTTTCTCTAGGAGGGAAAGGGAAAAATATTCAGTGAAATAGAAAACCTGCATGATGATTTCATTATGTCAGGTCAGTGATCCAGTTTGATGGACTAGGACACTTAGTACCAGCAAATCTTCTGGCTAAACATGCAAAGGAGGAGGTTACTCACCCTTCCAGGCTTATTTAAAAAGACTGCAGGCATCATGGAGCCTTTTAAGGACAGTTAAAGATGGTAGGTGTCTTTGCTGGTCACATATAGTTAGGTAACTTGTTGCCTGGAAACACAATCCCAGTGGTTTATACACTATAAAGAGTCAATTTAAAAGTTGTCTTTGTTCCAAATTTTAGGTATTCTCTTATTTTCAGCTTTTGCCTCCTAAAAGGCAGCTGCTCTATATTTTATAAATTAGCCATAAAAGACATTACACTGATTAAATCCTTTCATAATTTTAACCCTTAGTAAAAATATCTCATGGTAGGAATGAGTACTTGAAAAAGCACAACTTAGAAGTGGTGTAAAGGACTGAACATCCTTTTGTCCATCTTTCTTGACTGACTGAGTAACAGAAAGGTGTGGGATAAAGTAAAAATCACTTTAAAGTGCCCAAGAGGTAAAAGTGAGGAAAATAAAATAGGGGTGGAAAGCTATTAAGGGAGCTGGCTGCAGGCAGCACACTTGTGTTTGCATAAGGGCTGTCCTTCAGACAGACTGCTCAGCGTGCTTGGCCCTTTATAGAACATCAGAGACTCCGAGGCTCAATTTAAAATAAAACCTGATCAAACACTATATGTAATCTATGCCTACCCTGAAGTGAAGGGAAATACTCCTGAGGAATGAGCTGTGTGCTGTTTCTGAATTACAAACACCTCAGCCCAGATTACAAAGAGACAAGGTGCTCAGTCTCACACAGCCCCATTTTAGGAACTTGGCTCCCTGTCTGAAGAGATGCCTCAAGAAAGGATCACAAAATAAACCTGCTTGAGGGGGAGCTGCTTATCTAGCCCAGAGGAGACAGAACAGGTTTTTCTTTTTTTTTTTTTCCTGTTCTCCTTCCTTTCCATCTCCTCCCATCTGGAGGAATCTGTCTGAGATACTAACTGCCCAAGGGTAAATCTTTCTTCCTTGAAAGTAGCAGGCTTTCATGCAGTTGCATGGCATTTAACCCACGTAAGATGCAGGCTGTTTCATTCCCTTCGTCTCTGCATATTTTGAAACTGGAATTTCAGAACTACATCCCTGGAGGAGACTGAACTGCTGGCCAGGCTGAGGACAGGCTGTAAGGACTTAAAAAGCAAAGTATCCTGTCTCAAAACACTGATCCACACAGAAGGACCTTGCCATAAGAAAAGTCACCACTGCAGGTACTTGAAATAAGCACAGAGGGGAGGAATTTGCAATAGGAATGTGTTAATTCCCAGTCTGGCGAGGCAAGATCTGGTTCGCACATCCTGGTTAATGTATCCAGACAAAAATTCCCACTGTGGCAAACCATGAGGAAGGAGGCAAATGCTCATACACATATCACCCAAGTTATAGGGACAGCATTTGCAACCACCCCGTGGATACCCAGAACTTGGGCTGTATAAAGGTGGTACCTGTGGAAGAACGACTCCAGAGCCCCCAGCACTGAGAAGCCTGGGGGAAAAAGGACCAGCAGGATGCCACTGGATCCATGGGTGGTGCCTATCTTCTGTTTGATCTCTCTCTCCCCATCCTGCCACCCTTCTTTACTTCTTGCCATCTCTCTACCACACTATTAAATAAAATCCATATTACTGACTTTGGCATATGGTCTCATTTGCACCTTTCTTTGGGCAGAGGCACCTCTCACTACTAAATCATAGCACCAGCTCTCGACGTTGTCGAATCACAGTGCAGTCCTGGCTGAAAAACCAACCAAGGAACAAAGAAAGCTCCCAGCAATGACACTGGATTGCTATTATACCACAAGGGAATGGACCAGGGAAGGGATCTCTGGTATTTCAGATCCCAGTGTAAGCATTTTACAACCTAGCTAGCATTTTACTCAGACACTGCATAATATATCAACAGTCCTCAGAAAAGGACTGTAACTCAGGATTTTCCTTTCCCTTCTTTCAAGTGAGGATCCCAATTTCTGCTCCAAGAGCTAGGCTGAGAGCATGTCTAATACACCAAATATCCATGCTGAGACAGATGGCACAGCATCCACTTTGTGAAACGTGAAAGCACTCAGGTGTAACACAGATGCCAAAATGCTCGATATTGTCAAATATAAGGCATCTGTGAGCATGCACGGAGGCGAAGTTCCATGTTTCTATAGCACATAGGGTTATCCAGCAGCTGAGCAAAATGCTTGGGGATTTAGTCATCAAACAGTACTTACGTCTTTCAGAGCAATATAGGATTTGATCTTCAAGCCCGTGAGTAGGATTATTGTTTGATACTTTGTCACTGGCCCATCTGGAGCCTGCCATTATAGCTTCCTCTGGGACGAGCCATTTTCAACATGTGGAATCTGCCACCGGAAAAGAATTAAGCTCATTTAATTTGCAGGATTAGAAATCAGTCTACAGGACTGTGTTTTGTGAGGAATGGGTAGGTGTGGTACAGCTTCCAAAGCAGCAGATAAGTCTGCAGACTAATTGCAATATAGAGACATGAATTAGTAGCTATTATCTTATTATCTGGCTTATTATGCACTCCAGACCAAAGTCCCAAATGCATTTGTGTATTCTCTCACACAGTACTGCCACATTTTATGTCCCAGACATGGATTGCCTTTTCTGCACACAGGAGGAAATGAGTACCTTGGTCTGGAACTGCTGCAGCAGCACTGCGAGTGTGGAGAGAGGTCAACAAAAAAGAAATGCTGAACTGAAACCTGAAACCAAAATCTGAAGTATTTTGTGCAAAGCGGGTCTGAAAATATTTCTTACCATGAGGTATTCATATCAGTCTTGATATACAGACCTTTCATCTATGGGTTTTTTTCTGTGTGTGCATGTTTGTATTTAATACAATAAATTCAGGTGGGAAGGGACCTCAGGATGTCTCTAGGCAAACCTCCCTCTCAGAGCAGTGTCAGCTCTTAGATAAGATCAGGTTACTCAGGGCTTTATCCAGCTGAGTATTGAAAAGCTAAAAGGATAAAGACTGCATATATTCTGTGGGCAGCCCAGCACATAGCTTCATTGTCCCCCCAGAGAAAAAGGGTTTCGTTCCTTTCCTTTCTTCCTTTCCTTTCCCATCTGAACATCCCTGTTTCAGCTCATGCCTGTTGTCTCTCATCCTCCTTCCATTTCCTGCTGTGCAGGGCCTGGCTCCACCTCCTCAGTGACTTCTTGCAGGCACCTGGAATGGCTCTTTACCCTACAGAATCTCTCTCTGCTCCAGGCTGGACAACCCCAGCTCCCTCTGCCTCTCCTCACAGGGCAAGTGCTCCAGATCCCCCCCATAGTGGTGGCCCTCAGCTGAACTCATTCATGATTATGAGTCTCTAGCTGGGGACTAAATTATTTTTCCTCTCTTTGCTACAACACTTCCACTGGTTGATATAAATACTCAGGAAATAGAAATCTCCTCTTCATTGCCTTCTTCCCTTTGTAGACTCAGTTTCCAAGCCATTCCTCCGTGCTCCTTAAGGCTCCTAGATACCTGGTGCTCTAGGGATGGGAAGGTGTGTGTGCTCTGCAGGTACACCTGGCCCTTACAGCTGGGGATGGAAGGTGGATTGAGCCACTGTTCCAAATTTTTATCTCCAAGTTGTTTGGGAAAGGGGGAAGAAAAGTGAGTTTTTTCCTTTTCCTTTTTCCTTTTAGCTTAACAGCTGCTTCACTCAGTTGAACTTTATCATTTCTTATCCAGTGATTTTGAAAGTCCCAGCTTCTCCAGCTGTTTTGCATGGCTGTAAGCCTTAAGTTTCCTTGTTAAGATGAACTTCATTTTCCAGCTATTGATCTTACCGTCTAAATTTTTCATTCTCTTTTTGAAGCTGCAGCCAAATAGAAATGTTCCTGCCACTGACTGTGATTTTCTCACATGAAACTTAAGCTCAGTGTATAGTGGTATGTGAAGGTAATGAAATCACATCATCATCTGAAAAAAATCAAAGCCTTTACCAAGGAGCTTTTATGAAGTTTTTCTCTGTTTTCCTGTACAATGGAGGACCATAGTCTCCCTTGGCCTAAGTGGGGCACTACTCAGATGATAAAGATATTCTGATTCCACATAAGATTCATCATGATTCTGTTTACTTTCACAGGTTCACTTTCAGCAGATTAATGATTGTTTTCTTTCTAGAGAAGATGATTCAGTAATAATACTTTCAGGTAAAAAAGAAAAACTTACCAGATAGAATTGCTAATGTTTAGGTGAAATATTGTACAGGACAGAATTGTAAATTAATGCCATATACACATATCTGAAATGCCTAAAATTCAGCTGAATTCTTTATACATTTACTCTTCTATGAATGTGGGGAAATTAGTTAGAATAAGGTGGTGATCATTAGTCAGCTATTAGATTAAGAGGTAGGAAATATTGACTTCCTGGATCCGCAAGACTATGCAATTAAATTTTCTCCTATTTTTAATCAGTGTAACCCTAATTATAAATTCATAAACCAACCTGCTGACCAAACTACTCCATGTAAATTGTTTATGTGCACAGCACCTGAGTTGCAGGAAGGGTGTTTGTCATAGAAATGGGGGAACAAGCAAGAATTAGAAAAAAAATTCCAGAAAATATTTGCTCTGAGTTCTATTTTACCATAGCTGGTAGAGCTCTTACTTATTGTAGGAAAGCCATAGTCAGACAGACTTTTTAGGCATCTAGTCTAAGCTCTGAAGCCTGATCTAGTACCTCCTGGAGGCAGATGTTTCAGTGTCCCCATGGTCACCAAGTAGCTCCTGAGATCTCAGTTTGCTGCTCTGAGTGCAGCTCGAGGCAGCAGAAGCCGAGCGGTGGCGAAGAGCTTGGGCACAATGATGGGATGCTCCTGGAGCCTGCCAGTGTCAGAGCATGGACATTGTGGTGTCCAAAGAGTTTTGGGCTGCAGGACACGCTCAGCTCTTGTAAAGCCTGGTCCACAGCTGTGGATGGATGCAGTGGCACCTCAGGGTTTGCAGAGCCTGGCAAGGAGGGGCAGTGGCTGCCAGCCCAGACAGGTGTCAGAGGGGTGACACTGCTGCTCCTGCTGGGTCTCCCCACCTGGGCCAGATGTGGGAGGGTCAAACACTGCCCTGCAGCTGCAGAGGGAGAGCATGTAACTGGGGCTGAGCAGCCCAGGGACTGGGGGACATGGTGGGGTGTAAATCAGGCTCTGGCCCTCAAAGTCAGATGGGTGCAAGCGCCATAGGGATGGCACCAGATACAAAATTTCCCTGAGTACTCTCAAACTAGCAGGACTTCTGGCTACCTCCACCGCCCTCTGGATTTCTGTTTCAGCTATCAGTTTTATATGGAAGTCACTCAGATATCCCAGGAATGGAAAACTGTTTAAAACAAACAAACAATTACACTTCCTTCACTCCTAAGCATGGTAATCACTGCAAATGTTAATACAGCTGTTAATTCCTCATTTCATAATGAAAATGCCTGTCTCAATACCTGTCTGACTTTTATCTGTAAGCAGTGATACTACAATACTCTGGCCATCCTTTGATCTTAGATACAATGAGACACTGAAAAGCAGCAGACTGTCCATTCCAGCCTCAGAAGTCTCCTCTCTGATCACAATGTTTCTGTCAGAACAACCCTACTTTAATGCTGCACTTGCAAACAAAGGTCCTGCCTTCCTTCCTCGCCTCTTCACATCTTTTGTGACCTATTTCCCAACAAAACTTTGTTCTTTTCAGAATGGTAGCTGAGAAAAAATTTGCATTTTTCCTTCATTTCTGTTTTTTTTCTTTTCCTTTTGTTGCCATTGGTGACACGCTGAACTCAGGACTCTGCTCTCAGCACTCCCTTCCTCCCTCTGGCTCCGTTTGTGCCACCCCTCCCCACCTTCCTGTGCTCC
The DNA here is from genome assembly GCA_013400575.1 of Peucedramus taeniatus. Classification (NCBI taxonomy): domain Eukaryota; kingdom Metazoa; phylum Chordata; class Aves; order Passeriformes; family Fringillidae; genus Peucedramus; species Peucedramus taeniatus. The sequence continues at coordinate 47,916 of WBNO01027078.1, read as the reverse complement.
TTCCTCTTTATGCTATTTGGTTTATGAACTCAATGAATATAACTGTTCTGTTTAGGGAAAAAAAGATCACATTTTCTTTTGATGCACTTCCAGTGCTCATTGTACTACCTCTTATTCCATTTCTTCTACATAAGTCATTGTTAAGCCCTTTTTTTTCTAAAGTATATGCCTTTTTTTTTGATTCAAAAATCACTACTTCAGTGCCTTTTGAGAACTCTTTTATCAGTGCTGATATCTTTTTTCAACTCCCACCACATTTTCGATCTCCATTTCCCTCAGTGTGATCCCTGAAGAGTTGTTGTCTCTTTCTTACCTCTCTTCTCCTCAGTGCTCATTTCACACAGGTTCCCATGATACAAACAGCAAGTTACTGTAATCCTTCATATTTTTGGATAAACTACACATTTTACCTTCTGAACATTAGTACACTGAAATTTGTTTCATGTCTGCCATTCCAATTCATTAAAGTCATAATTTTTTACTCTTCAGAAACAAGTGATTCTGCAAGTAGTTACATTCACACTCCACACATCTTTCAACAGTTTACAGTTTTCCCTGTCTAAAAAATGCTCATGTTGTGATTTTCCTCATATTTGTGATGTATTTACTTTCCAAACTGAAGAATCAGCATCTTTCTGACCCATAACTTATTTTTGTACCATTGTCCCAAGCCACTTAGAGCTCAGCTTTCGAGTATCCTAAGCCCAACAGTGCATTGGAGCACTTAAACACTGATTTACTGTTCAGCAAATGAGCAATCTGCCCCAGCTGGAAGCACCTGCTCACATGTTTAAATTTAAATATGAAATTAAGTCCTCAGGTGGATCAGAGCTCATGGGTCAGTCGCAGAGCTGAGCTTCATGTTTTCCTCTGACATCCTGGGGTGCTGCTCAGTGCAGAACCACATCCATGGAGCACTGAGTTCTCCAGAGTCACACACAAAACACTTCATTTTTTGTAATACTAATGTGGGGGAACTCTGTGCCTTCTGTGTCCCCCAGAGCTGACATTTAATTTCAACAACACCAAATATAATGCTTGCAGACACACCCACCTGCCAATCACCACATTACCAAGTAGCTGTCTATAGATGTATCATTTTACCAGTTCTCTGTTGAGTAATTCCCCCATGCTCATCAACCACCACCCCAGACACTCCCCAAATTAAAGTAGATTTCCTACACTGCTGTTGCAATAACTTTAACATACATCTTAGATTGCTTTTCAGTACAATGATCTGTTACTTGTAGCACAGGAGGAAATACAGCCTGAAATATAAATTTGGAAATGAATAGAGTCCAAGTAATTATAAAACCTGATACTGGAATATATTATAGTTATGAAAAGCATACCAGAGAAATTGGAATAAATTGAAAACTTATAGGAGAGAGGATATTAAAAGAACAGTACAGTGCAGGGATCAAATTTACTCGTGAATATCTGAGCAAACTCAAAAGTGGTAGTGCTGCATATGCTAAATGGTTAAGAAAATTTTAACACAAACTAATTGTGTCTCTGCTATAAAGCTATCTCATTTTCTGCTTACAAAAGCAGATGATTAGTGTCCCTTGAATCAGTGTCCCTTGAATATCAACTTTTTCCCATACAAACCTGACAAGAAGTGATTGAGTTTCAGTAAGAAAGCTGTAACCCAGGCTTTTTTTTCACATTTGTCTTATGTAGTTGTTTTTCCTATCTAGATAATTTCTGCAAATTTCATGAGGAACTAATATTTTCACTCTGGGTCAAGGTATTAATTTACTTTCTAAATATGTTCCAATACTGAAAATGCAAAATATAAAAGCTAACCATACCAAGAAAACCACTAATTCTCTCTCTGTTTTAAAATAGCCACTGTCTTGCAGAGAATAAGTACCAAATACTGAACCTAATCTTCAGAAGTATGTGTTCAGTTTTATAGCACCTTCAGAACAACTGGAAATTGAATAAGACATTTAGATTAAAAAATATTCTGGAAACTGATTGCTTAAGAGCAAGTTTTGGCTGGCATTATTTTTAATCCTTTATAAATTTTTAAAAGGAATGGATGGTGAGACATGTTTTGCAGATCTAAATAATTAAGACACAGATTGGGTAGGGGGGCTGGATTACTCCCACTGGTGCCTGAAACTCCCAAGTGATATGACCACTACAGCCATGCACAGTTGCCCTGTGTTAAACTGAAGTTACTGAAGTTACTCAGGTTTCCATCATTGAAATATCCCAATATTTGGAGATAACATCAGGAAGTTAGAAGCTTGACTTGAGCATCTGACTCCAGAAAAATAAGGAGCAACTTCGGTATTGCAAGAGCTTGCATTAGCTCCCTCCAGGGCTGAGTCCCAAGCAGCAGCAAGAGTGATTGTGAGCTGCTTTAAAAGTTTCTTAAAATTCAACTGAGAGCTTGGGCACAGAGCTCACAACTGAGTTAGGAGAGATAAGGACCTGAAAATCTCTTTTGTGGACTTTCTGGACATGCTCCAAACACATGTGGTGTAAGCAGGCTCACAAGTTTAAAGCCAAACAGATGCTGAGACATCCATGGGCCTGAGGACTGCAACAATCCTTTGGAAAGAGCTGTGATGTTCAATGAAACAGCCCTGGTGGCCCAGCACCTGCCTGGCTGCAGAGATTGCAAGGCAAGCTGCAGAAGCTTGTTAAGAAATGCTTCCAGCAAAGCAGAAAATATCATTGTAAGGGAAAAAAGGGAACACTTCAAACACAGCCAAAAATGATTATTCTGCAAATAAGTGCTGCCTTGAATCTCAGTAAAAATACCTGTTAGCATGAGGCCAGCTGTGGAGGAGAACAGTGCATGCTTTAACTTGTAAAGCAAGAGGAGAGAACCTTTGGGGTCACACACCAGAGCAGCACAGCACAGCACGTGAGAAATCTGCTCTCCTGTCCACTTCCCCCATGATGTCCCCACAAAGCCTTAGGGGACAGCTCAGCCTCACAAGGACCAGCTGTGGAGAGGAGGGCACTCAGTCCCCCCTGGGCACTCCCTTGCCCTCATGCCCAGGTGTCCCCGGGCTGGCAACACCCACAGCACAGCAAGGCACAATGTGTGGGCACCTGCCTGGCAGCTCCTGCCCAGCACATCTCCCAGGCCCCAGGTACCTTCCTCAGCACCCAACTTCAGAAATAAAAAAGGAGAACTCAGTTTTCCACAATAGAGACCCATTTAGGAAATGTTTTGCCAAGTTTCTTTGAAAACAGAACAACTGTGTAAATACAGACCAGCCAGCCCCTACAACAAATTCCTTCTTCCCGTACAGCCACTTTCATTCCTCAGTTCAGGGAGCAGCAGGACTTAAAAACAGATGGGGTACTCTGGAGGGAGCCAGGCTTTGGAGTTGGCAGTGTCTTTGAAACATGATGTTAGCCCCAGCTCCTCCTTGCTGTCCCTCTGGAAGCTCAGGGGAGGAGGATGCTCCCTGCCATGGGCCTACCCCTGTGTGCAGCTGATGCTGCTGCAGGGCTGGGACACCCAGGCCTGCCTCTGTCAGCCCATCTGGTCAAGTCCAAAGGGAGGGTTCTCAGGCTTGGCAGCCTTCTCCAGTGGCTGTGGTGCTTCTCCCCTGCCATCACAAAGCAGCTCTGTCTTTTCCTGAGTGCTGCCCACCACAGGAGGAATTTTAGCACTACTCAGCTTTCTAATGGATGGGGATTGTACTGATGTTGTACTTCCTCTCCTCAGATGATTTCCTTTGTGAAACTGCCAGGAACGAAGGTTGAACTTTGTTAAGTGTTGCCAAATCCAGTAGCTTGGCAGAGGAGAGGCTGCCACTGCTCCCTGTTCCAGGGCCATCCCAAAGGGACCTGGAGGTCCATGCTGCCTACTGGGAATCCGTGGGGCTCCAGGGACCATTCACACCAGGCTCCCAGTCCCTCCAGTAGACAGCTCAGAGTCTCTGGGCTCTTTGCCTGACTGGGCTGCTGGAGCTTACCCTCTTGCCTTCCCTTGTGCCCCTGTGTTCTCCATGTGCATGGAGATGCTCTTTTAATCTCATCCTTTAAAAATTATGTTAGTATCTCCACGTTGTGCTGAAATTAGAAGTTTTGCTATGGAAACTATAATTTGGTGGATATTAAAATATTACTGGAATTTATGTGATCATTAAAAATATGTACCTTTTAAGAATATCTTCATATTTCTACACCATAACCATAATTTGCTTCAGATGGGCTGAGATTTATTACAAAGGACTAAGGAAAAGATCATGCTGTTTCTACAGCTGCTGCCTTATGTCTCTGTTTTCCTCTAATGCCCGGCCATGTACCCCCCAAACTAGAAAAAGCTTCTCTTGTTGAACTGAAAATCTTGAGAGTGAGATATAGAAAGACACTGTGCACCTAGTTTTATATTTGAGACATTTCCAGATGATTCTTATATTCCCATTTAGTAGGTCACTTACAAAGAAAAGAATATAAATTATTAATGGCAAAATGGATCTCTTTTTTTTCTTTTTTATCACTCCCACTGGGCCCTGATCAGTGAAGTTACACCAGAGATGAGCTATACCACAAGCAGGTTTTTTTACAGTCTACTTTGTACTAATCAAAATGCATAAGCAACTTGTTAATCAAATTACTTCAGAAGTTGCATCCTAGTGTTCAGTGATTGTTCTAACTCGTTACTGCCAGGCCAGAATCAGCTTTCAGATTCTTTCCTTTTTTGCCATTGTGAAAGTGTATGTACTTCTACAGCATAGAGGAAAAGAATAATGTTCATGTAATCATAGCAGAGATTCATGTTGGCATATGTTATTGCTCTTAAATAATCAGACCTTCAATTTGTGCCAGTAAAAGTATTACCATGATTATTGGGAAAACATATTTTAGAGATAAAAACCCACTTTGAAAGGCCAAACTGTAGCTCTCAACTTACTGAACTCAGTAGGACTTAACTTTGGTCCAGTAACAAAATTTCTGGAAAATTCAGGTGAAAAAAGGATCTGTCTTTTTGATATTACACATCTCATTTTCCTTTCCATCTCTATAGTTAAAAATACTGAGTTTGTTTCCAATTATCTTTTATTAAGCTTGTATAATAAATTGGGCTTTTTAATTACATAAATAAAAATATTAAAAGCAATTTGAAACACAGAATGATTCTTTCTGCCAGCAGAGGTGGAAGATAATTACCACCAGAGTAAAGTATTATTTGTAAAAGACATTAGGAGAGGAACAGCTTTTTACAGTCACAAGTGGCAATTATACACTAACCTCTCCAGGAATCTCCATGGCCACAGAATGCTATCAATGCTTCTGTGAAAAATCCCCTTGTTAATGTATTTCAGCATCTCTTGCTAGCACTAAAATAGGTTATAACCTGTTTACAAAATAAAACACTAGAAAAACACTGGCAAATCTACATATTCCACAGGTGACACCCAGAGGTTTGTGAAAGTCTAATGACTGAAAAGCTCACTACTGCTGTTGCCAGGTGAGCAGTGAAGGAAGCACTTCTGTAGACAAATTTTATTTGACAATTATTTGGTCCCTAATATGAAGGTTTTTTTGGGGTTTTTTTTAATGTGCAGAAGCAGATAGCAATGCCTAAAATATTAGTTAATGTTTTACACTACAACCTTCAGTGGAAGAAGATGATACTGGCAAAAGGAAGAGTCAGTACAAACCACTCTGGAGTAAATACAAATTTTAGATGCTACTCAGTGGGAAGACGTGTGGTTCAGAAAGTGCAGGGAAATATATTACAAGAGTTAGTGCAGGCTAAGTAATGAAAAACATGCAGAAGCACATTCTACAGTTATGAATCATTTTTCTATCACAACTATCATTTTTATTAGCTACAATACTAATTGAGTTTCTTTGTAGCTACTTCAGTTCATCTCACTATTAGAAGAGATATTAAATTGCAAATCAGAGCCTGTGGTGATCTCATGGAGGTAGGTTCATAATGAAGGAATAAAAGTGCCCATTTCTGTAGCTATGCTTCATGAAGCTGCAGAGAGAATTTACTGAGATGTCACTCAGTTTTCAGCTTCTGAAGCTGACAGGTAAATGTTTACATGCCACAGGAAAATTAGGAAGAGAGGGGAGAAATATGATATACAGAAACGAGTTATGGTTCTCATTGTGCCCTGAGCTTCTTAGAGCCTTCTTAGGAGTGAGCTAGTGGAACCCCAGCAGGAACAGTGCCTGAGCCCACTAAGCTGCCTTTTGTCACTTAAAGCTGTGCTGGCTGGCTGCATCCTCTGCTCACAGGGCTTACAAGCAGAGTTCCCTGCAAACCTGACATCACCCCACAAAGATGTCAAATCCTGAGCTTAGTCAAAATAACAGGGCAGCATCCATTTTTCTTCTCCCTTAGCACAAGGGGATAGCTGCACATGAATTCTGAGCAAAACTGTCTCCTAATTATGTTTTTCCCAATGAAAATCAGCCTGGCAAGCAAACTTGTGCCACGTCACAGTAATCAGTTAGTAGGCAAGTTGATCAGTTTTCAAATAACAAGTCAGCTGCATCAAAGTTCTGCAGTAATGATCTGGTCTCTCTTTTTCTGTTTACTGTAAAATATTTTGTAAGCATTGTGTATGAATGGTTGCTACATTTCTGAAATTAAAAGGTTATCAGGAAATGCTGTTAGTAATTGACTTTGGGACTAGAAAGTGGGAGTAGATATGAAATGTAAACACTGGAATGTCCCCTGCTATCTGGAAGGATTTTGCATGCAGTGAGCTGTAAGGTTTGGCATGTCTGATATCCAAGATCAAAGTTACTTGCCTGCAGCTTTGTCCATTGTGGACACAGCCAGGTTAATCACAAGGCTGGTTTATGGAGGTGAGGAGGAAAGGGGATTATAAGCTTCAGTAGCACAAGTTGTGAAGGAACCAAAGGAGCCTTAAAGCTGTAAAATGCCATTGGTGCCACCAGGTAGACTGAAGCAAATGGCTGCCAGAGAGAGGCTGGGCATGAGCAATTCTGTAAGCAGAAGAGGAGCAAGAGACTGACCATGACTTAGTTCAGAACAGGAGAGTCTCTATAAGTGAAGCAAAGCCAGAATCAATGAATCAAATTCAGAAAGGGAGGAGAAAGTCCATGTGTTTGCTGGTTCATTTTTGTGGTTTTAGCAGAGTTTTATTTCCTGCAGAGCTATATGTTCTGTGTTCTGTTGTAGGATATGTACTCAGACCTCAAGGTCACAACAGGCCTTACCTCTTTCAGTCTATGAAAATTCACCTAACACACATTTGCATGGAGCAATAACTGCTTTTGCCTAAAACTGTGTTTTCTAGATGAGCACTAAGAGCTGAAGCATTCAGCACTCTCTCTCATAGTTTGCTGTAACAGATAATCCTTATGTGGAGGACCTGAGCTCTGTTTCCTCTCTGAAACAGGAAAAGAGCTTTGTTGGTGGCAGTGGTTGCTCAGCATGTTCCTGTTCTGTTTGAGAGAGCTCTCTCACAACAATCCCATGCAGTGCTATAGGCTGGGGGCAGAGTGGCTGGAAAGCTGCTCAGCAGAACAGGATCTGGGGGTGCTGAGCCTGTGTGTGCCCAGGTAGCCAAGAAGGAATCCTGGCTTGTATCAGAGCCCATGTGAGCAGCAGGAAGTGATTGCCCCTTGGTGCTTGGCATTGGTAAGACCACATCTCAAACCCTGTGTTCAGTTTCACACCCCTCACTACAAGAGAAAGACACTGAGGTGCTGGAGTGAGACTGGAGAAGGGCAACGAAGCTGGTGAAGGGTCTGGAGCACAAGTCTTGTGAGGAGCTGCTGGGTTAGTCTGGAGAAGAGGAGACTCTGGAGACCTTACCACTCCACAACTGCCTGAAAAGATGTTGTAGCCAGGGGGGAGTCAGTCTTCTCAAAGGCAACTGGTGACAGGAAGAGAGGATGCAGCCTCAAATTGCACCTGATGAGGTTTATGTTGGAAGAATTTCTTCACAGAAAGGCTGGTTAAGCATTGGGCTGCCCATGGAGGTGATGAAGTCACTGTCCCTGGAGGTGTTCATGAAATGGCTGGACATGGCCCTTAGTGCCATAGTCTAGTTGGCAAGGTAGTGATGGTTCAAGGGTTGGACTCAATGATCTCAGAGGTCTTTTCCAACCTTAATGATTCTATGATTCCTAGATATCAAATGTATTTTTCCTGGGAAGTACTTACATATTGAAGTAAATAATCTCTCATTACTTTTTGATAAACCTAACCATAGCAATCTCTTTAAACTTCATATTATTAGACTTATTTTCCAGCCTCTAATCAAATTTGAAGGTTTTTTCAATAGCCAGTTGAATTTTTTCAGTGTTTGTTGTTTGTTCCATGTTAGCTTTAGGGCTGTTCACATGTATTTGATGAATTTATAGAGAGAAAGCTCCTTCTCAGCTTCCCTTCTCCTAGACTGAAGAAGCTGAGCTTCCACTTTTAAAGCAAACTTGCCACTCCTCCACCCTACCAGCCTTTTCCTGCAGTTAATCAACACAGAAATCCCCTTTCTTGACCAGGAGTGACCAGAAATACACACATACATTTTATTCATCATCTTACCCCCATGTCAGTGGTTTTCCTTACAGAAGTCTCTGTAGTTTTTTGTGAGTTTTTTGCTTTGGTTTGTTTTCTCGGGAGCTGCTAAATACTACAAACATTTGTGCCTCTGTGCCACATGATTATTTCTCAGTCTGAACTTAATAGTGTTTCCTCTGTCTTTGGTAGTAAATAAGTTCTGGAATATTCAAGGAATGTCTTTTTCAGTCATTCCCTTGTTGTCCATATCTGCTACCTGGTATACAGTGATAACCAGCAATCCAAGTGTGCTGCCTGTGCCAGCAAGCCCTGCTGATGGATGTGCTGGAGAATGGCTGGGACAGAACAGGGTTCTGCAGGGACCTGAGAAACCCCTCTTCAGCTGTCATTTGCAGCTAAATAGAGACACATCCATACCTCCAAAAGAATACCTCATATTTAGTGTCTTTGTCTCAGAAACCATAAACTAATTTTTGCTGTTTAACTCTCGTTATTCACTGAAAGTGGGATAATTTCTCAAGGACTGAAAACCCCAAGTCACCTCAGAAGTCTAAAGATCTGAGCCCAGTGCTCCTCTCAGACAAAAAGAAACATCTTAGACATCAGCACCTAATAGCCAAAACCACGGAAAAATATATAGGAAATTTATTCTTTGCAATATTTTTTTCCCATCCCTACACATTTGAAGGCAGTCAACTTGTTACTCAGGGAATCAGTGCCATGGGATGTGGCTGTTGGATAGCCAAGGTCATTTTGAAATGTGTGTTTCCACTGAGGCACACTAAGGCACCCGTGGTGCAAAGCTGAGATCATTTAGAGTGTCTTCACAGAGTGCACACATAAAGGAATCAGTTTAGCTTTTGGGCTCCCTGTATTTAACTCACTGGTAGCTACTTCCCCAAACAATAAGAGCATCAGCCATCAAATGATTGCTGCATTCAGCTGTATTTCATTGAAGTGAAATTGAAAGTCCTGACAAAGAAAGGGGAGAGACAAGATCTTGTTTTATCATTTTGTTGACTTTCGTCTTCTAAAGAAAAAGAATAAATTGTAATTAATAAAATAAAACAGTTCTTCAAGTGAATACCTCTCTAGGTATTAAGAGTAGACAAAATGTTATAAAGGCTGTCAGAATAATAGAAATCTTATTAAAGAAATAGAAAAATGGCATCTTATATGACTCAGAGTCTCAGACTTCTGTTGCAAATTGATGCCTAAAGAGTCATGCTCAGCAAGCAAAAGGGCACAGTTCTGCACCTGTGTTTTCAAATATCCTGCAGTACAACTTCGAAAGAAGCCCTGCTGTGTAACATCTAGGCTCAGTGCAAGACCAGCCACTGAGATCAATACAGACACTCAGAACCCTGCAATACTTATAGGCCATTACAGCAATTCTAAAATCAATGGAGTATTTAACAAGGTGCTAATGTAACTCCATTGAGACCAAGATAGTGAGCCAGCCACAACATGCTTTTGACAGATTTTTGCAGAAGCATTTTCAATTATTGTGTATTTTTAAAGAAAGGATGATAAGCAGTGTTCTTTGTGCCTGGCATCCTAAACAACACTCCATCCCCAGCGTGCCCCACTCTGCAGCTGACACGGTGCTGAAGTAAAGCTGCTGTGCTTGAACCAGCCTGACTGCTCAGCCAGTCCTTTCCAGCAGTGTTCCTCAAGGCAGCTCACTACCCACACCCAGCATCCAGTGTCACTGTTCTAGTACATTGCCAGGAGATGGACCAGAGACAAAAAAGCAATGCCCAGAGCAACTGCTTCAGCTGCAGCCAATTAAACTCCTCCAGAGTTCAAAGACCTGTATAGAATACACCTCAAAGGTCACTTCTAACTTAATGTAGGCCAGAAAACTGCCCCTTCTTAACATCTAGTGCCCATAGCAAGTGCCACGGCAGCAACACTGATGGAAAATTCTCTCTTTGCATGGAAACGTGTGACCTGCAACTGCAAATTTTTGATCCCAAAGTAGAAAAGGGAGAGAACTGAAATGATATTGCTGTAATCAGTCACCTCTTTCATCTAGTCTTAGGCAGTGACTAGATGCCAGTCCTCTACAACAAAGGCAATATAAGAAGCTCCCATTCTGTCCATCCTCCCTCACTGCAATTTTCTGCACCCAGTTGTGCAAGCATCTGTTGGAAAAATGTTCTAAACCAGACCAGTCAAATGACTGTGTTTTTAGAAACAAAAACCATTTAAAAAAGAATGACAACTACCACTCATTTACCTTGATCTTGTTGCACAAGTGGTTTGGATCATGGGCAACAGGCAATTGGATTTGTGAGACCAGTTTCAGGCAGCGTGTGGAAAGCTTTGCATCACAAGGGAAAATCAGCATGGACCCATGAAACCTGAAAAAACACTTTATGATTGTTGCCTTGGTCCCAGAGACCTCGCTTCTGGACCTCATAAATCTGTCCTCTCTTCCACCCTGTTCAGCTGCTATAACAAGCTGCTGGAGGATGCCCCTATGGTAGAAATTAAGATGCCAGCACTATACTGATGGACTTGGGAAACCTTTGGTTCACATACAGGAATCTTTATTAAGTTTCCTAACTTATAGAAACGGTTGTTCCAAAGTTTTTTCTATGATGTAGCATTTGCACACAGGAATTTGAGACTGCAGAGAGAAAAGAAAGGTTAATATTTTAAAAAAGTAAAATTAGGGAGTCAGTCAAAAAGGTAGATGCAGCTTGCAGTTGTTACTTCATGCTTTTTATCTCAAGAGTCATAGAATCATAAAATGGTTTGGGTCGAAAGGAACACAAAGATCATTTAGTTCCAATCCCCCTGCCACTAAACCAAGTTACTCAGAGCCCCATCCAATCTGGTCTTGAGCACCCACAGGGATGGGGCACCTTCAGCCTCTCTGGGCAACCTGTTCCAGGGCCTCACCACCCTTACAGTAAAGAATTTCTTCCCAATATCTAATGTAAACCTGCCCTCTTTCAGTTTAAGCCCATTCCCCCTTGTCCTATCACTACCTGCCCTTGTGAAAAGAACAGACAGCAAAGCTTTAGTAAACGATGTAAAAGGCTAAAGCACTTGGGCTCTATGTCCCCCTTCCAGTCAATATCTGAAGCTGTGGGGTTGAACACAGCTTTCCTAAAGGGAGATTTTTTCTTTTTCACTCAACCATTTTGCTTCCCTCCTTTCTTCTTCATCCTTGTCACTTTTTATCTGTTCCCTGAATTCTGCTTTTTTTAATATCTTTTAAATTCACTAATCTAGTAATTTTTACAGTTCATTCTCCTCCCGGAAACATTTAATTGGGTCAGAGCTTTGTCTCTGAATGCCAGATCCTGCACAAAGTAAACTGTGCATTGCTAGGAACCACGGAAGAGGCGATGAATCCATCACATTTAAACCATGATGCTACATGAAGCCATTCACTGGGAACCTAAACTCAGGGTTTTTTCAGGTGATGTTCTCAAGCTATTTTCATTGGGATATGATGTTGCAGTCAGTAGTCATTCTGAATGACTGAAATCTGGTCAAATTCTTTGAGTCTTGATTTCAAGAATCTGGAATTATCTACTACCTGTCAGTAATTAGACACTTCTGAAGAACAAGCTCTTTTTGCTTGGCTCCTAGTACTAAGTATTAGGATATTCTTAGTTCCTGGTATAAAGTATTTCTCTAAGACTGTTTTTATACCATGTATCAAGCTACAATTATAAATCAAATAGCTTTAAAATTAAAAGACTTACTTGGCCTTTTTTTATCTTGTGAACATTTGTGTGAAATTGGAGCCTTGCTGTGGGTTGGTTTTTTTTTTTACATAATTGAACCTTTCCACAAATCCCTCAATTAAAATGTATAACAGCTTTCTATAAAAAAAGAGCACAAATTCATCAAAACAAATAACAGCCCAAATTGTCTCTGAATTGTTGCATCTGTGTTTCCTTGTCACGTAGTTATAGATCTGGAAGGTAATGCAGGGGTGCAGATGACATTTCATTCTTTTTCACTGATGTCACTACAGACTCCCAGCACTCCTCCACCTGTTCTCCTTCAGGACAGCAAAATCAGTAGTTCCTTTGGAGCATGACTGCTATTTGCAGCTCATTTATAATATCTTTCTACTAAACTATTGTTTTACCTGGTCTTTACCATTAAAGGTGTTTATGTGTGCAATAACACAGCCCTTCTCCACAGCCCTATATATCATCTGTTAAAGGGATTTCTACTCAAATGGAAGAATACATAATCCACTTTCTAGGACAACAAGTTATCTTTATCCCTCCTATCATAGTACTACCTAATTTCAGGGAAAATTTATTTTTATTCTGTCACAGGCTCCAGCCTTCTCATATTTGTCTGCATCATAGCATGGAGCAGTAAGCCTATGACAAAGCATGAGCTAATTTTTTGTGGCTGCAGGAAAAATCGTGTGTGCTGTAGGCTGTAGTAATTGGGTGATCCTACTGGGACACTCTGATTGTCACTGCAGGATTTGAAGTGGCAGGTGTTTAGTTGTGATGCAGATTCATCCTCTCATGCCTGCACTGCCTAACAGCATGAAGGCAAATCCAAAGCTTCCAAAAGCCTGTAAAACTCTGATAATCCTGCTAAGATTTGTTGCAATAGTTCAAGAGAGATACAAGCAAGTCCTACGATCAGATAAGAAAAAAAGGAACTTTTTTTTTTAAAGATAAGCAAGTCCACTCTAAAGGAAGAAAGCCTGTAATTCACCTTAAGTACTATCCAAGGAGAAACTAATTCCTTTCAGATGCAGGGTCAAGTTTTATGTGGAGTCATCTTGACCTGTAATCAGTTTGGCTATGAATAAACATATGTACTCTAAGGAACCATAGAGAGAAGATAAAATATGATCACTAATACATCTAGTCCAACTCTCTTGGAGCTCTGTGGAAAGGCTGCCACTGATTTTGGTGGGATTTGGATGTAATTCTGTCATTCAACACAGGTGCTTTTATTCAGGACATTTTGGTTCTCTCAGTGTCAGAAAAAAATGCAGCCCACATTATCATCAGGAGAAACCAGAAAAGCATGGTACTTCTCAAAATTAAGCTAGAAAATCTTTTATAAAGAGTCATGTTACGTCCAAATGAGTCCTTCTCTGCTGGTGGTGAACACTAGTTCAAGTGCTAGTTTAAATTGGAAAAGGGTTTTCAGCACAGCTAGAAAAAGCAGGGGGAGATTTTGTGAAGCTGGAGGTTTCTACTTTTGTCCTTCTGTGAGTGGCACTTTGTTTAACATATGAATTCTGGGGCACTCATTGATGACAGCCATCACTAACCAGTGGTTCCACTTCCTAAAGTGTAGGGAATAAAAATACATAATTGCATTTTGCAATGGTCAGTGCATTAACAAAAGAGTTCCCTATTTCAGTGATTTCTATAACTACCAACAAAATGACCCAAATTGCTCTTTCTCAGACACATCAGTATAAAACTGAACTCACTTCACAGCGCTGAGATCCATGGGCTAAGTTCTTCTTGGTGCATGACAAACAGGGCCATAAAAAATTAAATCATATTTCTGATTGTTAGAGCCTTGGAAAAGACGTAGAGAAAAATATTCCTTTCCATGACTTGAAGTATTTGAATTTCAACTTCTGACTGGAACAAAAGCTAGAGGGAAGTTGTAGAACCTTTGAGGCAAGGCTAGAAGCAGCTGTTTAAATCAGATAGTCATACCAATCCACTCTGACCATAATGACATTGGACAGTAGATCAATGGCTGAGCATAACTTTGGCACTCTATATAGCCTGTTGATAATATTTTGTTTCACAAAGTTTGTGTCAGAAAACAGTCTGAAAATGAAAGCAAAATTCCTTGTGGAGAAAAGTCAATATCAATGATTCTTTCCACTAAGCAGAAGGAAGAACCCCACAGACTCTTGTCAGACTGGATTCAACTGGAGTATTTGTGGTTTTCAGATGGCTTATCCTCAGCCCCCAGCAGGACAGACTCCTTGAGGCTGTAGCCCAGCCATCAGTCCCCACATTCCATGTGAGCCTTGCAGCCTGGGGAAGGGGAAATGATGGGGATCCCGGGTGGAGCAGCCCCGGTGTCAGGGCCCACCCGGGCCACCCAGGACAGTCTGTCAGCTCAGTGCAATGCCAGTTCCTAATGGCACTGACACCACCTGTTCCTTCATCCTTCCCCTTTCCAGCTGCATCTCAGACACTTCCTGACTCCTGTTGGCCACTGAGGACTATTCTTTCTCTAGGAGTTCTGGTTGGCTGAGTGGAAGCCCATTCTCCTGTCCTCAGGATAACCACTGAAAAATTATGGAGCCTTGCAGTTTTGCCAGTCACTCTGAAACTACCCTTAGGAAAGGGTAGGAAAAGCCAAAAGCAAATCTGTATACCAAATTCAAGGAGAGCAGCTCCACTGTCTGTGGAAACAGTTGGACAGAAATGAAGGGAAACGAAGCACGCCTCACACGTGACTCTCCACTGGCATGGTCCAGCTGAGAAGTTGCCAGCCACTGCCAGCCCTTCTGTTGAGGACACTTTTATCCAACCTTGTATTCTCCGTTTGAATTCTTAGAAGAGGATGGGGTTGGAGGGCATCCTAGTTTCTTTCACTTTTCAGCTCCATGCCTGGGTGTAAGTCAAATTCTGAACTCTCTCTGTTTTTTTTGTTTATTACCTCAAGCAGAAACATCTCTACCTCCCTCACACAAAGTTATTGCCTGTTATAACTACTTTGCACAGGCAATGCCACTCTCAACTGGTCATTGCTGACCAGAAGCAACCATGCCCAGAAAAAAACCTTAGCAGAGTATGGGCTTATCATAATGACTTTTGCAGGCATGTTATGCAAAGGCAGGAATAAACTTTTTCATATGTAAACCTTAAGTTCTGCATATACATCCACCTTGTTAATCACGTTTAATAGGATGTCACAACCAGACAGATACATGCAGTGTATTACAATTGGTCAGTTTAGATAGAATGGCAACCACCTCTGAGAAGGGAATGAATTTGGGGTCCTCACATCATTCTCTCTCCTACAAGCTTGAATTTAAATGTTCACTTGGAAGATAATCAGCTGGATAGCAGGATGGCAGTTAAATTTTCTGGACTCTGAAAGCAGACACTCACGGGCTGGGTTTCCGTGGAAGCACCTGTCAGACCACACATGGCTGTAAGAGATGCAGCTGACTCAAGGCACAGAAGACAGCAAATCTGTAGCCAAGCTGTCTGAAGCAGTTGAGAGAAGAAAAACTTTCAGTCATCCAGGCTTGGAAATTACAGTGTTTGGTTTTCACAAGGTACCGTAACGCCTACATTGTTTGCCACTGAAAATTTATATTTACAGTCTGTTGAGATGAAATAATGTACTTTAACCCATGAAATTTAGAAAAGCTGAAGGGTTACTTTTTGAATAGCATTCTCTGCTGCCAGAAATTTTTTACTGCAGACTGTAAGACACAGCAGTAAGTGTAGTCCCTCTTCAGAGCCTGAAAGCTAAAGTGGCAGTGCTGACATACAAAATAGTGAATAATACAATTAAAGTAGTCTGCTTTCCTTCTAATGTGAGCTTGGAGATGTCAGTGCTAGTACTCTTCAGAGTAATAACATTGTGCATTATTAAAGACAAGATCTCAACAGCTGCTTAATGTTAATACAAGACCCCTAAACACATTCTGAGAGGCTCCACGTCAGTCCAATATAGGCACTGCAATTTTAACTTACTAAGTTCTCTTGCACTCTAAAAGTTTATTTCCTGTTTTGTCAGGCAATCATTAATCTTAAAAAAAAAAAATTGAATGTTCAGAAAAGAACACCTAAAATCTACCCACAGTTCTCCATATCCCTATTTGAAGAAAGTTACTCTAAAGTCAGCCAAATCTCTGACCCCCTCCTAGAGCCTTGGTATTCATGCCTCGTCTTCATTTTGCCTTGAGTAGAATTTCACTGTTCCTGTTTTCCAAGACCGAGCATAACTGGCAGCAGCTGTGGTTCATAAAGAGCCTCATGCAGGATCTGAGTTTAAATTCTAGCTGTTCACACACTGTGTGCTAGCATATGTTATAAGCAACTATAAATTGTGTACAGATGTGTTCCAGAATTCCAGTGAAGCCAAGCTAACAACACTGAATAACAGCTCGTGTGCTTTGTAATTATACATAATGCATTTGCTGTCATATAACAGAGTCCATCTCTATGTCAGGATTTATCCACTAGCTTTGGAAGCAAGGAGTAAGAATTATACTGTGAATTTTTAAGCAAGACTTTTAATACAAGATATGCAAACCAAAGAGATAACTGATTTCTGGGGACCATTTTATGTAAGAGATTCTAATTAAATGAGCACACAAGCCAGAGTTTAAAAAAAAATGTTTAGAACACTCTTGAAGGTCTAAAGACAAAAAACATTTACATATAAGTAAAAAGTATGCAAACATTGACGTAGTTGGAAAAGCAAAGTGCCAACAAACAGGAAATAGAGGGAAACAGCAAAGGAATGGGGTGGGATGGGGTGGAATGGGGTGGGATGGAGTGGGATGGGGTTGGATGGGGTGGGGGGCCATGGAGGAAAAGGGCAGGCTGCTGTCAGAGGAAGATGACTCTAATGACCAAGAGGAGCAGGGCTGCAGGAAGATGAGCATCTCTAAAGTACTCTGTACATATTCTCTGCTGTATTCTCGTGCAAAACTGATTATTTTCTTAGAGAGATGAGTGCTCTCCGTAAATTAGAGTTTGAACAATAAATGTTGGGAATATCAACCATCTTTGTTGCATGGAGAGGGAAGCCCATCATTGCTCACATATCAGATGTGCTCTTTCCAGGAGTCCAACAGAACAGCAGTACTGCTTTTCTTCTCTTCTGACCAGTGGCAAACACCAAAAAGATACACAAAGCCTGACTAGAATAATTCGTTTCTTTAAGCTGTGTAGACAAAGCAGTAGAGAAAAAAGAAGGGCCTGAACACAGTATCAAAATGTGAGCATAGGTTAGCTAGCAGCTGGCAGAAGATCAGACTTCTGTGGCCTGCCCCACTTAGAGCCCTCAGGAAAAGCATCTCAGCATGTGTTTTAAGCTAATCTAGATCAAGCTCTGGTTCCACTATCCTGCCTATTTCCAGCTTTTTATGCCCTTCTCTGTGACTTTAGCACAAGCACTTATTGGAGTGCATAGTAAAGTGGTTTTCACAGAGCTGGAAAAACTGAAAGCTTATGAAATAAAATAATTAGCTTTCAGGAAGGTAAGTTCCCTGGATGGGATCCATGTGAAATCAGAGAGATGCCAGGGCTAATGCAAGAGTGGGGATAGAGGTGTGCAGCTTTGGTCCACAGGGAATGTACAGGTTACAGTTACCTAGCCCTAGACTGCCTTGATCTGCTGTGGAAGCACACCCTGATGCCTCTCAGAAAATATCACAAGCTTCTTTGCAACTCCAGAGATAAAATTTTGCCTCTTTGGCTAATAGAGAGCAACACCTTTTTCTTATAAACTAAGATATTTTGTGGTTCCTTTACCCCAGGTTGCTTTCCTGATTGAAAGAGGGCTTGTAAGTTTAATGAGAGTACTCTCCAGTAGACAGTAGCAGCAAATCATTAGTGAACAGCATCAGCTCTGACAGAGGCACAGCTTTCAAGATTCATCCTGTGTTTGAAGGTGATTTGCTACATCAAAGCTGAGAAAATATATTAATAAGGTAAAGGGAAAAAACTCTGGAACTTTGATTGTATCTTACTTTTTTGTTATTGAGCTTACCTTTTGGTATAGATCTTCTTTCTTCTTGTATTACACATTCCAGTGCATTTCTCCATATGCATAGTATTTGCATCATTTGGCAGAGAACATGAAAACCTAAACAATGATCAGACTGTGCTGGAAAGGGTCTGTTAACAGAAAACACAGGCAGTTAAATCACATCATATTAAATCAGCAACATTCTTATCCCTGAAGCATGGCATCTTATTATTTATGGACTATTTATTCTTGACTCTTTGGTCTCCTTATATCTCATGAGCCTGATTAGCTACATATTTGATGGTTTCATTTTCTCCTTTCTGAAATTCCTTGGATTAGTCCATGCAGGTCATTTTGCTAACCCACTTTGTCCAGACTTGTGATACTGCTTGGTACCCTCAGAGTCTACCTTACAATGTTGATATAGCTTAACACTGGCAGGTCTCCAGCCTTTCTCTACCACAAACAAAAAGATGAATACTCCTATCCCTTATCTGGGAGGGACAGACGCAGCTGTAGTTCCTAGCTCAATTTTAACTCAAAATTTCTGAAAGATTCAGTGCTTCAATTTCAGAACAAATTCAAAGTGAATCTTTTGAAAACATATCTATGGAAAACATGTAAAAGCACAGAACTAACACTAGAAAGGGCTGTGGCTCAAAAAAAATCTCAGGTAACATTAGATTGTCTGCCTACAGGCAATCACCAACATAGGTTTCTGGTATTTTATTGTCCAACTGCCTTTTATTATGTTAGATGCTATATTATTTCCTTGAGTCTTCTCTTAAGGCAGACTATATTTGAATGCTCCATACAGCAATGGTTCCTGATTTTCTGGAAGAACTGATCTGAATTACATGACATTATGTCACATACTCATGATGGTAAGAGGCAGCAAAGTCTGATACCACTTTTTGGCCAGGATAAACTGCAATAGGAAAAGAGGACTTGGTGACAATTTACACTGGAGGAATTTCTGCAAGGGATGACATTTCATCTGAGGATCCTAAACTTCCCCTTAAAGCGTGTCCCGTGTTGGGCAATGGAGTTCAGTGGTTATGGTGCAGGACTTCACAAAGAGCCTTCCATCAGCTGTCAGACCAGGGCCATTGTGGCAGACCTGGTGTCAAGTACACAGCACCAGGGTGACCTGGTCAGAAAGAAAAATATGGTAAGAAAGAAAGTATGAAGGTAGTGCTTTGTACATATAGAATAAACAATAATAATGTTGTTTGGTCTCAGCAACAAAACAGCTCTTGTTACTGGCTGTAGCCATTTTAATACTTTTTGGAAAGAAGCAGCACAAGAGGAGTTGCTCCATCCCAAAGGGTATGTGGTGCTACATCAAAGAGCAGCTAACTACATTGTTAGGATTTCAGCTGTTTAGACTTAGCATGCTCCACTGCATTCCCAGTCTAGCATTCCCTACTTAACAGATAAGGAATTAGTTTGATGATTAAATTATTTCCATCAAACGCTCCCCCTTTCAGCTATGTTAGTTGTCCTTTGTTGCTTTATTGACCCCGTTTTCCAGGCCATTGCATTTCCAAACAGCAATCCTCAGAATTATCCCATTAGGGAAACAGTTTGCAGATTTTAATTTATCTGGGGCCTTACTGGTATCTGGTTGCAATTCTTCACCTGTTAGCTTGCTTCAGGAGGTTTTACATGCCTTTGCTGCTGTTTTAATTTCTTGCTTAGGTTTATTAAGAGAAGCACTACCCCAGATGCAAAGTGCCCAAATACTAGACCACATTGTGCTGATATACAATGCAGCAGCTCCAGAGCTTCCCAGATTTCAGAGGCAGAGATTTTCAGGGGCAGAGAGAACCCCCTGGATATTTTTGCTACAGGGGATGATTGTCTTGCCTAACAACAAGTGAGTTCAAACTGAAAAAGGTGAAATAAGTGCCATAGCTGAACTTTCAGAGGTCAGTCTTGTCTCAAGACATGGTCTCACCACTGGAGCAGGAAAGCAGGGTTGCCTTGTGCAAAAAATGAGGCAGGAGCATGACTCTGCTTTTCATCTTCATGATACCATGGGCCAATATCTGTCCTTGTAATGAAGAAACTATAGACACTTTAACTGGGATTCATCCCTACACGATGCATGTGCCCATTTTGTCTCCTTCCATTTTAATATTGAACTAAGTTGCAGAGACAAATTCTGGCCCCATGGTATTACTCAAGGTGAACAGCTGAAGCATTCAGATAGTCATCTTCTGAATCAGCTTGCAGAGGCTAAGTAGCTAGATTAAAAGAATACAGGTGGGAGAGCGATAAATCCTGTGATCAGAGGCATTTACAACGAGCTAAGAGACTCTGCTTTGTGCTGTTTGTTGCTTTAGGCTGGGATTTTTAAATCCCAGTCTTTGTTGTTTTCCCAGCTTTGTTTGCTCAAGGCAAAGTGATTGTTGAATACCTCACAGAGAGGCCCCTAATTCTGACTGGGACAGCCCATAATATAAAACTTTAATGAGACACAGTGCCAGTATGGAGAGATATGTCATTCCAGTCTTACTGCTGCTGGTATTTCACTAATTTTACCATATGGTCCATGTCTTCAGGATGCTATTTTCCTATAGTTTCAGCCCATATACCAAAGCATAGCAAGACGTACACTAAAGGTCACATTTTGCTAGATTTATTCCCCTGAAGATGTGTCCTGTCAGATCTGACCAGCCCCCCAAAAAGCCACAGAAACCACGCACATGATTTTCCTGGTTCTGAAGGCAGCATCACGGCTGATTAAGCAAATTTCTTTTGACTGGTCTGACTGAAGGGAAGCGAGTAATTTCTGAAGCCTGGCTCGTACTGTAACTATCCCTGTCTGGCATAAGCTCCTGGACCTTGGCTATTTTTACTATTCCTGTGTTCTAGCTGGAGATTTGATTGCTAAAGTCGGCTTCTGTATCTCAGAAGTAAAGGGTTACTGCTGCTGAGCCGCGCAGCTCCGGCGCTGCAATTGTAGGATGGATGCGCCCTCCCGTGTACCAGCGCTGAAGTGTCTGCAGAGCCACAGCATTCCGACATCAAGGCAACCCTCGGGAGATTTGGTTGTTTGTTTTTTTTTAACAAAATTTTGTCAAATAGCAACTCTGCAAAAACTTTCATTCAATCTGCCAGAATTTATTGATTAAAGTTTAATTTGGAAAAAAATGGAGAAGCTTAGACTTGCTAAACAGCAATAAGAAGAGTGGGGCTGAGTCTTCTCCACGTGGCTTTTTTTTTGCTTATGCAGAGAACCCAAGTTAGAAGAAACAGGAATACATCCACCAAGAGATTTTGCTACTCCCAAAGAGGATCTAATAAGGCTTTATACATCCACCTTTCATAAAATCAGTAAAATTTCTGTCAAATAGAGAAGGGTAAAGAAGGTGATGTCCCTTTGCATGAACTTCTTTGAAGGAAAGTAGCACCAGTTGTACATTTTAATTTCAGGGAACCAGCAGAGTTTAGGCAGAACCCCTGAGAAACCTTTTACTTTTTACTTGGTTTGATTTTGCCACCATAATTACTGCATCAATTCACCACAAAACATTGAATGAAAATAGTGGCCATCAATATATATGTACAACAGTGGAAATTATTGTGTTTTTCAAGAGTCTGCATTTCTTCCTAAAGTATATCACAGTTGAGATGGCCACAATACACAGAGTATCACCCTACAATTTCAGAAGGCTTCAACCCATACAGAGTAACACCATACCACAGCAGGATGCTTCTGGCATCTGCCCATAGAGTGACATTACATCACTTCAGAAGGCTGCAGGTGTCTGCCCTTCTTGTCCTTTAGTCCAACCTTTTATCTCCTCATGTCCATGCCCTGCCCCTGTGTGCCCCTGCTCCCTTTGGTGGTTGCTCAGTGCCCCTGGGCACTCCCTGGCTCATTGCTGTCAGTGCTGCTCCCCTGCTTCTCACAGCTGCACCCACTGGGGATGAGGCTCCCACAGCCCCATCCCAATCACCACAAACTGTGTAGCTACAATTCTTTACATTTTCCCTCATCAATAGCATGGAGTAGGAAAGGGAGGTATTCCTATTGATCATTTTCATGTAGCTGACTAATCCATCTCAGTTCTTGGCAAGTGTCCTCAGTGACTGGGAGCAGGACAGAGTTTGGAGGCTGTCTCCATATCTTTGTCTCTTCATGGTCCCTGGAAGCAACTTAAAGAGATCCTCTGAGCAATGTAGGCAGTAAACTGGCTGTTTAAAGGTGGCACTGTGAATAATACCTGTTGGGTGTCAACATAGCTGCCTCAAAAATATGCTTTGCCTTCCTTCTTTCTTTATCCTGCTATCAAAGACAATCAAATAGTCAGTATCTTTATTTGGTTAGAGATGTATTGGACTGCTTTCCTTTCTGCAGATTATCCAGTCAGATTAAGCCTTGTCTATTTTTTTTCTTTTTTCTTCTATAGAAAGGAGTGGTATTTCTATCCTTGGATCATTTTCAGGCTATTTCTCTTCATCTCCTATTGTAGTTAGGGAAATTCCAGATGTATTTTTCTTCTATTGATCTATTTTGCCTAGTCACCATAAATTTTAATGTTCTTCCTCTGCTGCATTTGTTCCATCAGTTGTCTTAACTGGCAGTTTCTTTAATAGTCCTTGTTCGAGTATGAGATTTTCATAGCTTTGAGCTACTTCATTTCTCTAGAGAGAAAATTAATTTGCACTTTAAACATAAGCAACACTTAGTCCCCATTCAGGCTGCTCTTACGCTGTGGGCTGCCTCAGATCTATCAGGTTTGTTGTTGGTTTTTTGCCCAAATTTGTTTCTTTCCTTTAATAAAAAAGAATCTTGTAACTAGAACCTGGTTTCAGGTCCTGAAATGACACTTTCTTTCACTCAGGCCAACCAAGAAAAGAAACCTACCAATTATTTCTGAAGCTTAAATCACTTCCTTAATAAGCCAGAAGCTGATGCTGTATCATTTTATCATTCTGTAGCTCCTGTTAGTGCCTTAAAAGCTGGTGGGGGAAAAAAAAAAGCTTATAAAGATGACTATAAAAAAGTGGAGATTGATGTTTGTACCATTACTAAATTCTCAAATATATTTGATGCATATAAAGTTACCACATAATATGACAGATTAGGAAGATTTTTTACAGTTTTAACACCTAGGGCCCAAAATTGGATTTGACAAAACTTCAAGAGTACACACAAATGTTTTGCAGAGTTGTTTTTGTACTGGTTTAAAACCTAGCTGGTAGTATTTACTAGTCTCCAAGAGGTTGTCCAAAATACATGCTGGCCCTCAGGATCCCAAAACTATACTGTTTGAAACCTATTTCTGTTTTTTGGGGCTGTACCAATCCATAGATATCATTGACAGGTAGCTTGCATGAGTTCCGCGATATGTTACCAATTATGGGGTCTAAGCCCTCTGACCACCATTTCCCTCCAACCAGTTCTGATATCTCCAAAGTTAGAGGAAAGTTGGATTTGTCCTGCCAGTTAGAAAGAAGTCTAAAAAAATCTACAGCAAGAGCCCAGAGCAGTTTAAGGAACTGAAGCAATAATTCAGAATGAAAAGAGGCATCTTCACAATGTTCCTGCTCAATAAAACTTGATGTATTTTTCCCTAGCTCTACTTGATAATTTGAAATTAAGAGAGTACCTGTGCTGTCTTACAGAAACTTTCAACATCAATACTTTACAAGAACGTCGAATAAAATACAATCAGTGTATGCAAGTAGCAAGACAAAAGATTGATGTTATTAATTTAATTGAGGAACAATTTCAAGTGGACTGGTTGGGCTCTGATACAGAGATGGGTTTCTAAACTAAGGAGGAGACTACATGGAAACTTGCCATTTCTGAAGCTCTCTGTATCAAAGTTTGCCTTTTCTCCTGACATGGGGAGAAAACCCAACCCCATTTACAAAAATGAATGCAAGGTTTAAAAGATCTCTGAGAACTAGTCTAACCTCTAATATGCAGATACTGTGAGTCACCTTCTACCACATGCAGGTACTTCTCAGATAGCTGCAGCTGCAGGATTCATTCTAAACTTCAGCAATAGCCTCCAATTTTTCCATTGCTAATACTGTTCCTTGATATCAGTGTATTCAACAATGGTTTCACAACACTGAAGTTCCTTTTTTTATCCCATGGATTGATAATATACTACAGGTGGGTTACTAATCTGAGGAGGTTGTTTATTTTTGTTTTAATAAAAAACATATTCAGTCAGGACACAATCAGGCCATTTTGTTGCTAACATACTGTGTTCCCAAGAAACATGCAGGTATATGAAGTGAATGTATTTCACACTAATTTGTGGATTGGAAATCTGGTCAGCTAAGCAGGGCCTCCTCTGGACATTTGTCAAATCCTCAGTCCCTGTCAGATATCACCATCCCAGCCAACACTCCCTGTAGTGCTCCACACATTCCATTCTGTGAGGTAGGATCTTTATCTTCCTTACTGTCTGGAAAACAGATTATACAGTTTGGATGCTACTTAAATAGGAAGACTAAACCCGACTATTACTATTACTTTTGTTTAGACAGAATGGGAATGTGTGTCCTATACATTTCAGTTAGCAGCCTATAACGTTTATTTACATAGCAGGCAGTAGGAGGAAGATCACAGTGCAAAGATTCCATTTTAAAATGAAGTAATTTGTCAACATTTGTTTTTCCACTCATTTCAATTTGCATGCAAGGATACTAAGTTTTATCTCTGGCTGTGCTACGGGGCTATAGTTTATTCACAGCAGGAGAGAGAGCAAATATAAACAGCAAGCTAATGGGCCGAGCCACCATCTAGCTGGAGCTGAAGCTTACCTTCAGTTGATGTCACAGTACAGTAGCTGCAGCAAACAAGTCGATAACTTATTTGGGCCATGAGAAGGAATATAAGATTTGAAATTCAAGTGTGCATTTTAAGAATGTATCTGAGACAGCTTGTGATTCTTTCTAATTTATGTGCAGGAATGCTGTTTCAAACTGCTATTGTAGGAGCCACTTCAAAATACCAAACTGTAAATGTTAACATCTATCTATAGATGTCCACTCTTTGTCCTCTGGGCTCCTTTAGAGCCAGTGGAGAGACAGAAAACTTTTTGAGTGCCACTCACTTAGAATCACAGAATCATAGAATGGTTTGGGATGGAAGGGACCTTCAAGATCATCTAATTCCAAGCCCTCTGCCATGGGCAGGGACACCTTCCTCTAGCCAGGTTGCTGAAAGCCCGGTTCAACCCGGCCTTGAGCACTTCCAAGGAGGAGACCTCCAGAGCTTCTCTGACCAAACTGTTCCAGTGCCTCACCAGCCTCTCAATAAAGAATTTCTTCCATATATCTAACCTAAATCTAACCTAAAACCCCGTCTTTCAGTTTGAATCCATTACTCCTTGTCCTGTCACTACAGTTCCTGTTGAAGAGTCCCTCTCCATTTTCCACCTCCAGGTACTGGAAGGTTGCTATGAGGTCTCCACACAGAACAACCCCAGCTCTCTTAGTCTGTCTTCATAGTGGAGGTGTTCTAGTCCCCTTATAAATTTCATGTTCCTCTTCTGGATTTGCTCCACAAGTTCCATGTTATTCATCTCTTAGGGGCACCAGGCTCTGGCACTTGGCACACTGCAGGGGTGTGCTCAGAGGCAATGGTGGTGATGGCACCTTGAAGGGCCTGAGATCAGCTCAGCTGGCTGGAGCCTGGTGCAAAAAACACCAAGGTTGGGGGTTCAGTCCTGAACAGGTCATTCACATAAGAGCTGGACTTTAAATCCTTGTGGGTCCCTGCCAAGTCAGAACATTCTGTGATTTGGAAATAAAGACCTCTCCCCTGGCTATGAAAGGAGTGTGACAGCAGCCCAGATGTAGATGTCTCTCCATTTCTGACATACTGTAAGACTGGGGAGAAAGTAACTTGCTTAAATAAGCAAAGTTACTACTTATCCAACACTAAACCTTTTATCCATTGACATCCCCCTGTCAAGACAAATATTTTGTGATTACTACATTTCATGGGGAGGTCTTGTTGGATTTGGGAACCCTTTGCTGGCTACAAGTATCAATTTAACTTAAATTGCTATGAAAATTGAATAATATTATATATGCATATTATATATAAAATATATTATTTTCAGAGCATTTCCATAATGCTAAGTTTTCAAAACTGAACAGGTGTCCTTGGATGAAGAAAGATGGACTTTTACTTATTATTCTTTCATAGATAACAGAGACAATATTATCCAGTATGATTTGAATTATTTGGATTAGCTATTACAACCCAGAGGATGACTGCACATGCAACAGGCTGGCCCTTACCATCAAAACATTCACATAAAGTTTCTTTACTGGGAATGTGATGGCTGCTTCACCTGAATGTGAAGAAGTCTGATTCCCTGTATTTGATGACAGTGATGGAGAGAAAAGTACTCCTTTTTAAAATTGATACAGAATTTTTCACTGATGCAATAATAGTAAAATATCTTGGGAAAAATATAAGAGTGAAAATTTTCTTTACTGATATGCCAGCTTTA
The DNA here is from genome assembly GCA_013400575.1 of Peucedramus taeniatus. NCBI lineage: Eukaryota > Metazoa > Chordata > Aves > Passeriformes > Fringillidae > Peucedramus > Peucedramus taeniatus. The sequence goes on along the minus strand of WBNO01027078.1, from coordinate 21,234 downwards.
TTCATTTCTGCATGCAAAAGCCGAGTTATTTATTTGCATGAGTCAATTCATTCTATACAGTTGCAGCAAATACTTGTTGATGTCTTAAGAAAAGTTTTTACTTGATCACATAAGTATAGGACTAAATTTCTTTTTCCAGATATATAGTTTATTGTCAGCTACAGTCTGAAAGTGCTTGTACAAACACAACTCTGAGCTGGAGCTACAGACTTCTTTTTTGATCACAAGAGATGAAAAATTACCAAGTCTGTTTGCTGTTTGAATGAGATTTTATGAGTGAGATAGCCATCTCACTATTGATAAGCCTGGGTATCTCATTACCTCCTGTGAGCTGTCATGACAGATACATATTTTGTATTTCTGCTGCTGCTAAAAGAGTGAACAGAATTGATCAAATGGGCTGGTAGCAGGAACTGTTCACTGGAAATCTCAGATCTTTCTGGAGGAAGATGGAAATATATGAAAATACATAAGCTGAATTTCAAAAAAGGCTCTATGTGAGAGATTGCATCCTGAGTTTCAGGATTAAGTGGTCTAAATACCTCAAGAGGCACGTTTTCTCCTTTCCGGAAATCAGAAATTATTTAGAATAAAATTCCTTTATTCTCCCTCTTTGGTTTTGTTGCATTTGTAGTTGTTTTGGGTTTTTTTTTTTTCTTCTACTGCTGTAAATTTGAGAATGCTCTTCTTCCCATGAGGAGGATCTCTGAGAAGGCACAAGTGATGGCTGGATAAAAAATTTCTGGAGTAAAGTGAATTGGATCCCCAAATCCAGATCTCACAGAAATGAGATCTCAGTTCTGAAGGATACATAACAGGAAAATCAGAGAAGTATGTAAACTAAATCTTGATTGATTTGATAACAAAGACTGAGCTCCTCTGTCCATACTGGTTGCAATTTCAGACTTTAATTTTCTCTGATGTGGAAGCTTGATTACAAGAACAAACATGGAAGCCCAGTTCAAACAGCTATGTACTGTGCACATTAATTCTCCTCAGGAAGCTTGTAGGAAATTCTTGTGGCCAGAAAAAGCCCAATTTTCAAAGCACCTGCCTCTGAGAGACTTTCTCTAGCACCACACCTCTCAGCCCCTCATTTCTGGCACATGCATTGACTCTCCTGTGGGCTCCACACAGAAGACTTTGAAGTGTTAAAAGAGTCTCTGATATAGTGCCACAGCAATTTAATTATTTTCTCCCGTGCTGCCTCAGCTACACTAAGCTTAAGGAATTAGATGGGATGCAAGATTTTAGCTTTAACTTATAAAAATGCAAATGATCTGGAATTAAATTGCTCAGGAACTTGACTCTCCATCATGCAGTGATAAGAAGCACTTGAGCTGCAGTTCTTTCCCATGGCACAGAATTCTGCCTGAGTGATCACTGGAATGGGAGCCTTTCCACCTCACCTCCTCTTCCGATCTCCAAAGAATTTAATGTGCTATAAAGTACTTATCTTCCACCCCACTCTGGTTTCAAGGAGGAACTGACCTGAAGCACAGATCAGATATTCAGAAAGTCTTTTCTGTTGTACTTCACATTTATATCCATGGAAAGTCCTCCATCTGCCCAGACAGTTTTCCAGGACTCCTTTTGCACAAGAAAAATCAACAAATACCAGCACATATCTTGTGACTCTTTGGGCCTTTACTCCACCTTCTTGAGCTCATCTGCTTTTGAAAAAAATATTTGAAAGATCTCCCATTGCTGATTTTATGCAGGATCTTTAAAGGATCATAGCAGATAAAGAAACACAAGTTTTACTGAAGGTGAGAAACCAGCATGATTACAATTCATTGTCATTCAAGCACAGACAGAGCGCCTCTGCATCCCCATCTCTTCTCCCCTGAATGTGGTGTGGAGTTTTAAAGAGAGAAGTTATTATCTTTGCCTTCCTTGCATATTTTCTCACCAGTCACACTGGATTATTGGAAGTCTCCCAGTAGCTTTCTTGACATAAGGGACTTGAGCTACATATACATATACACACGACATCTCTCCCTGATAATTAATCTGCTTAAATCATCTTAGTTTCCAGATCTTATTGACCCTATCACCTGTTTACTGTTTCCTCACTATGAGCTGAAGTTCCCCCTTCTCCTTTACCCCCAGAGCTGTACAGAATTCTGTGCCTCCTCTGTGTGCCTTGCCCTGATTTGCTTCACCTTCTCTTCAATTTAATTCTGCTGTGGTGTCAAATCTATCTTCATCTGCTTTTTCCAGGAAATGTTCCACACCCTGTTTGTACCTGGTCCATGCACAGACACACCTTTGGAACTTGCTTGTATTACCAACTTGCAAAATGTACAAGATACCTGGTCAGAGAGTGGCAGAAATGCAGCTGAGAGCTGAGGTTCTGTTAAATGCATCTCCTCTTGTGAGAAAGGCTTTTGAGGCTGTAAAACAGAAACACACCAAATCCATGCTTTGGCGTAGGGTGCAACGTGTTTGAAGAAAACAATAAACACAAGCTTTCCACTCTGTATAGCACTTAATAAATATGTGTTTATTTCCTCATCTGTCACCAGTTTTACAGTTTTAACCAGTGCCTCAGTGGTAATGTTTGTGGAAGCATACAATGGAACTTCAGATAGTTCTACTCTGTAGTTAGGAAATTAAAAAAAAATTAACAGGACTTTCCATATGGAATTGTGCCAAAAAATAATGAAACTAATTTTTATAACATATTACAGAGTTACCTAAGATTTCAACTTACATTTCTATCTTACTCCATGTACTGTATTTACACAGTTAACTAATTTATTATTTACATTTTTCAAACTCTGTAGTCATAAATCTTTTTATATTGTACATTCTAGTTTAAACTTTTATTACAGAAATTATTTAACACGCATTTCAGACACTGCAATTTAAATATTTCACATGAGTTCTAGGAAATGACTGCCTGGTTTCACTAGTGATGTGTCAGGATGCCTCCTTCATAAGAAAATACATATTACAAAGCAATTTTATAATATTCAGAATCCTGAATTTTGAAAAATCTAAGTACATGGGATGTAATAATGATAATGCTATTTCCTTTTCTATGCAATATTTTTTTTGGAATGACATTTTACCTGAGATGCAAAATTGTTAAATGTGTGGGCTTTTGATAAAATTTGAAATTTTACATAAATGTCGGCCTTCTATTTACTAAGAACTACTCCTATCTGCATAGATATATAAATGTTACTTATATATCTATATCATATTTTTCAGAAAAGTCTATATCTATACATAAATAAACATTGGTATTATATTAGGAAACTTCCCACTATCCTTAAAAAGCAATGTGCTCAAGTACAATATTCAACTTCTGACACAGACACAATAGTAAATGTGACCTCTAATGGCAATACTTCCTTCCAAGGGAAGTAAGAGGTACCTCTTGAATTTGGAAGACATGGCAGACAACTTATGTGGACCCAATGAAGGAAATTTTACATATCCAGTCCCAAAAATGTTATGTAGGAGCATCTGACACAGCAGACAACTTTGGGTCAACTTTCCATGTTACATGTAACTACCTAAATAATGTCTTAATAGAAAAAAGTTATTTATAGAAAACCCTTACAAGAGTTAATGCTGTGTTGTCTTCTCTCATTAAAATAATATGCATTTCTATTAAAAAATGATTGCAGATACCAAGTTTAAAGCAAATGGTCATAGATTTCATGTTTCTTTTATTCTGTTACTGGTAGACACTGTTAGGCACAATATGACATTCTTTGTAAACATAAATTTTGATACATTAGACCATGAACTGAAGTTACAGAAAGCAGTACAGACATGGAAGAAGCACAGATCCACTACACATTCCAGGCACAAATGCATCTATCTGGGAGGCCTGACCCTGTATCCATCACAACTGAAACACCCTGCTGACACCTGTGGAAAAGAAATGCATCCCAGTTGCCAAACACTCCAGCTTCTGAAATAATTCTCTTTTTATCTTCTACCAAATATTTCATATACTTTTAAAATATAGATGGTCTCATAATCACACCTTGGTAAAAATGTATTTTACTTTATTTACCCTGAAACACCTAATTATTACAAAGTCTGTGTGAAGAACTGAGGCCCCTAAAGCAAGTAATGTAACTAACACATTTAGAAAGCTCTCTTCAAAATATGTATCTACATATTTTTAAGAAGCTGAAAATAATCTTCCAATAACAAGTCACAAGATCTCTTGGAGGTTTTTTATTTCCCAAACTTAAAAGTGCACTACACTTTCTGTGCAACACTGTGCAACTCAAGAACCAAACTGAGGAACAGTAAGTCTGAAATTTAAGTGTATTGATTATTGCAACTCCCACCCTTCATAACCTGCATGTGTATGGTAGGCACAAATTAATATGAGTTATTTACATCCAACAGAGCAAAATTAGAATTCTTATCAGAAAATATTTCTTGAAAAAAAAAATAGTGCACTTGAATGATGTAAGTTTTAAGAAATTATTCAGTATTTCATGGTTATATGAGGAAACATTAATTTTAGTCTATAAACTCATAAAGATTTTTTGTTCTCCTAATGACCCACGAGCACTCTGAGTATACAGTTACTGTTATTGTTATTGGGAGCTAGTTCTCTTCCTCTGAATAATCAGGAAAAAAGGTATTAAATTATTTAACAAAAAAGCTTTGGAAAGATATATTAATTTTCCTTTCCTAATTGCTAGAAATGGAGAATAAGGCAACAACTAAGATAAAAATATATCTTGCTTAGTAAACCAAGCTTCTTAATACATTTCTTAAAAGTGAACTTTCATGCTGAAAAATTGCAAGGTCTTAAAAGAGAAACTTTAATTACTTTGACAAGACCATGCTTTCTGTTTAATTCACTATTTTAAAGCACTCCAGAACGCATTGAGAGGGATTTATTTCAGTGTAATAGATGAGTCTTCAGCTTTAAGTAACTCCTTTTTATGGCTAAAAAGCTTCTAGAGCATCCTTCAAGACTGAATAATGTTTAGAAAAATGCCACCAATTTCCATTACAACCTTCTATATTCTCATATTATGGAAGTAATCTAACCTAATTCCATGGAAAAACAACAGATGGTGTGCTAATATCAGTGTCTTTTGAGTTATAACCAGATCTCAAAACACAGGCCTTGCTGTCTCATATGGTCTGTATGATCAAGGAAAAGTTCTTTTTTGCCACTCAAAGTAGATAGATTTCACTGACCAAAACTGGCTGATAAAGTCATGGCAGGTGACACTGAAGTAATGACAAAATCATTCCATAAGTAGTTTTAAGTCTAAAGTACATAGAAAAATTGCTCAACATAAATAAGAGAGACAACAATTCTATTTAGAGAAGGGGAAAAAAGAAGAAAATTATAAGACTTCTGAACTCATTTTTCATGCTGAGCAAAAAAATTCACTTTTAAGTTCATTCAGTGCTCGATATCCTGCTTTGTCCACTTCTTTGGTATTCTGTTCTCATTCTGCAAATCCTAACAGAATTTTAATGGTCATCTTACTTCAAATGAAAGAGCAATGAGCTGAAAGCATAACCAGAACAACAGATGCCATAATACTGCAGGACACGTTGGTTCTAATGATTTCTGTCTCTTTATATTCATTTCTTGTAATGATTGGGGGCATCCGCAAATGCAAACTTCAGTCTGTAGGCCTCTGCTAGGAGTACACTGATGTCTTCATTTCCCCAGTGTACTGTGGGCAAATTCTGTAAAAATATCAGTAACTCCTAATTGAAAAGGAAAAAAAAAAAGAAGTAAATATATTTTTTCAAATAGCAGTGTAACAACTATGTATTATTTATACAATGATCATTTATAAGCAACCGCTCATGAAGCGCCTCTGTATCCCAAACAAACCTGAGATCCAATTACATTTAGTGATTTTTACATAGATACTTGTTATTCAACCTTTCAGTTCAGAAACCTGCTATATTAATTGTAGCTGAAATATGGTCATTTAATAGATAATTTTTTTTGAGAAAAATAATTTGTGCTGTTGCCTCTCCAAATTATTTTTATGCTCCAGGGCATGAAGTTATACAATTGGATACATTTTCAAAATTATGGATGATTGCTAAGTCTGGGATTCTCTGACACCAATGCAATGATAAGCTACTTCTCTACTTATACATGAAGAATTATGAAATAAATTATTTCAGTCAGTTGCAGTCAACTCCCACCTCAATTCTTAGCCTAGGTTTCCCACTCCATCCTGGTTTCTGATCCCAAAATATTTTCCTGTGGGTCAGCTTTTCCTCTCTCTCATATTAGGTTTAGGCAAAATTCACTTCCAAGAAGCCCAAGCCCAGAAACAGAGGTAACAAGAAGCTCACTGGGACAGTGCCTCTGTGTTCAGTTCTGATGAACATGCATCAAAATCCACCATGATCCTCAGCAGCACAAAGCCTCAAATCCTCATCTGGAGGCTGAAACCTGCCAGCTCTGAGAGGACTCGTTGGAAGATCAGCTACCACAAATTGTCTCCTGACTTCATGCAAATGACAATTTTTATAAGGCTCATAATTTGACTAAACTCAGGAAGTTAATTTGTTCTTTAAAGAAAAAAAAATGGTGACCCATAAGGCCAGAAACCCTCAAATGTGATGCAAAAGCTGCCCTAGGCCAAATATGAAGTTCATGTTTGAAAATTTCCATAGAGCAGATCACCTGTCTCATGCTTTTAATTGTTTTGATAAACTGTGGCAAAACAGCAAAAGAGAAGTTTTGGATGAGTCACAACAAAATGAATGTAGATTTTTATGATGGGAGGTATAAGGCAATCAGGAGTAAGTGAAGTTGTTAAGCCTGTTTTTATCTTGTAGGTGCTCTAATTTTGCAGAAAAAATGCAGACAATTTGTGCACATTTGTATACATGCACATGTATTTATGAAGATGTGTGTAAGTATATTTTTGTGTGAGTATATCTGTTAAGGTTTATTCTAAAGATCAGAAATAAGTGAATGGGAATGCAATTAAAACCACAGCCATTGTCTATTATAAATCAGAATCCTGCAGTACCATGTATAAGTACCCAGGGAAATTATTCTTCATAAGAGTCTTATTTTCCTTGTTCCCCCTTCTCCCTCCTCTGCACCTGCTTTCATAGAAGATGGCTGTAGAAGCCCTTAGCAAGGATTCACTGATTTTAGGAAACAGCCAGAAGCAGAAATTAACATTAAATGATTTCTTTGTATTTGTGATAGAATTATTTTGACTTCATCTATTTCACGGTCTTGCTGCACTGGTTCTTGTAATATGAAAAGAGAAAGGATAGAAGTTGAGCAGTACTGTATATTTAATTATGAATAATAATTAGTAATACAACAGAGTTAGCATGAGAATGTCTCTATTACACTTGAGAGAACACATATTTAATAAAGTATTGTACAATTGTCAAAATCCCACTCTTTTAAAAAAAAATTCTATGTACTTATTTGACAGTTATGTTGATAACTGTAATTAATAAATTATCAGTAGAGAGTAGGAGGGTTGTGTGGAGGGATCATAAATGTCTACCTCCATGAAAGTTCTTTTCTCCTTTTACAAAAGTAACTTTCAAGCAGCCCTAAGACACAGCAATTAATTCGGTGAGCTTTGTGAAATTTCCTCTTTTACTCCTTGTAGTCTCAAGACTTTTCTGGGTCAGACTTCTGGTGCAAATGATTCATATTGCTGGAGAATTGTTTTGGTTTTCTTCTGGGTTTTGGTTTTCTTTGGGCTTTGGAATATCCAAAGACTATAGCTTCAACATCCATGTTATATGAATTTAACATATAGCTCAAATCTGAAATAAGACTGTTAGTGATGAACTAGTTCAATACTTCTATCATTAATTTCAAATTTGAGAATAATTTTCACCTGAATTAAATATATGAATAAATGGCAGAGTAATGCATTTACTGTTTCCAAGTCCACTTCTATCTGAGTGGGCATTCTGCCCCTGTTACCAAGGGAGAAGACCAAAGTCTAAGACTGATACTGACCAGTGAATATATGTTATAAATCCATGTAAAGTAACTGGCCAAAGACATGCTACTTGTATGACCATCTAAAGATAAGGCTTATCTTCCTGTGATCTATTACAGAGCTTCAAAACTTGCTCAGATAGAAATAAAGCTTACATCTTTTTAAAAATAAAGTAGATGTTGGCAAAAACCTCACTAAAGGAAATGCTATTTTCTTTAAATAAGAAAATTTTATTCTTCTTTAACTGCTAAAGAAAATCACGCTGCCTTCATTGCTGCACATGGAGCATTCTTTGGAAATAAGGAAACTACTATAAAGAAACTATCCAAAACCCCCAAACAAAATCTTTGGATTTGAAGAATTGTACAAACACACTACATAATATTAAAAAGACCACATGACAAGTTTGTCTAAACCTGCTCAATTCAGCATTTTACAGTTTAAAAAAAAAAAGAGCAAGAATTACTATGAGTGATTCAAGCTTACTAATTTATTTTTAATTTTCTTTTTTTTTTTGACAACAGATAAACAGGAACTACTAAGCGGCATGTACAAATAAGGCATGCATACTAACTTCTTAGATTCATTTTCCTATCCACAGAAGTATTAAAATATGAGGCAGTCCTTGAAATATGATGAATCATAATGTGAATTAATATTTACCATTAAAAACTTGTTGGTGATAAACTGCCTGGTCTATTTCAGAAGGAAACTGAATCTAAAAATCAATCTTTGTAAAATATTCCTGGAAGAGTTTTGTTTTCTGCTTAATTTAAATGGTATTGTGATGACACCTGGCTGAAGGATCAGTAGATCATCATCATCATCAGAGCTGGGGTTTCTAAAATCCCAGTACAATGTTTGTTTATATTTTGGCTGTATCAACAAAAAATATGCTCAAAATTATGTCCTTTGAATTTGGCAAATAGAGTGCCCTGGTTTCCTGGAGTCTTCCTGAGAGGAACAGCTATATTAATGCCTTGAAGTGGGGCCCATCTGCATGTCCCAGCCTGCCAGCACAGCTTCAGCTTGCTCTATTTGTGGTGTGTGTCCTCTCATGCCACACCACGGAAAGGCCCCTCCATCCTCCCTCCCTCCCTCCTTGCCAGCCAAGCAGAGGAGGACCAAGGTACCACTTGTATTTGCTCCTGCCCCTCCTCAAGCACAAGAAGTGAAGAGATTTCAGTCACAGTGTCACCACCACAGTTAGGGGCTGCAGCTGATGTTACCCAGGCCCGTGAGAGAAAACTGGCATTTTTTAGCAGGAAGAAGAGAAGGCTAAGGCAGGACCTAAGAGCAGTTCTACATAGAGAGGGATGGAAAGCAAAAAAGAGGTGCCAAGAGGCAACAGTAACAAGTTGAAACTAACTTGTCACAAGAAAACAATCCTTTGCAATGAGGGTGCTTGAGCAGCTTGCCAGGGAAACTGTAAATCTGTCCGCTGGGATTTTCACAGCTCGCCTGGCACACCCCTGAACAGGCTGCTCAATGCTAGCCTGGCTTGTAGCAGCAACTTGCACTATGGACCTCCCTTCCACAGGGAAATTTTCCAGTGTTTTATTTTTTCAAAGGACCTAGGCTTAAATAGAAAAGAAATCCAAAAGNAAAAAAAAAAAAAAAAAAAAAAAGAAAAAAAAGAAAAAAAAAGAAAGCTAAATATTTACCCCTTTGGATCATTTTAAGAAACAATAAAGGTATAGTTTCTGACAAGTAGAAGTTTGTATTTTTCATTTGTAATTAAAGGATATAGGGGGCTGGTGCAGCAGAGCTGCTGGGTCAGACTATGAATAAATTAAAAATCTATAAATCAAACTGACTTTTAAGTATGGCAAAAGATCGGAATATAAACTATATACTAGCCTTTGATTTAACCCACAATTCTGAAATAATTCTTCAACACATTTGAAATTCAACATTTTTGTTACCAAAAACCTTATCTTTTACAGAATTTCACTCATCGTATTTCCACAACTTTAACTACATTTGGATTTACATGATACCTTACATATGTGTGTTAGTAAAATATGCTAAAACACTTTATTTATAGCAGGCTCAACTATACTACTATATATAAAGTATTTTTAAACACTTAAAAGCTGCTATATAGAGTTCAATTTTAAAGTAAATGTATTTTCAAAATTTAATTTTTCTCAGATAATTAACGTGTATTCTAGAACTATTCTCCTCACCTTGCAGTCAAGACAAGATAAACATGCTGGAAGTGCTGTGGTATAAAAGCACCTCTAGATGTATGAAGAGTAAAAGCATGAGGTCTGTGTTTCACACACCACAACAGTAAGAGTAATTCTGCAGGTTAAGCCATGGCTGTTGCCAGACACAGAGTTATTCTTGAGGGAAAAAAATGTTATCCCAGAAGATCCAATACATATAGCTACAATAAAATACCAGACTACCAGATAGACAGCTCAAAAAGGTGATTTCCAAAGCCTTTATTCCTCAGTTTCCTCTAAAATCAAAAAGGTCAAGGTCTGCTCCTTGTAGATTAAATCAAAACTGAATATTAATAAAACTTCACAAAATATAATAATTATTACAAAGTTATCAGCCTCTTTCTCCTCATTGAGATTTTAACCCAGTGAAACCTCAGCATATTAAAACAATCTTTAAAAACCCCAAAACCAGAGCAAAGAAAGCAAATTTTATCGTGTTTTGGAATCTGGTTCATTACCAAATCTCCTCACAGAATGACATCTGCCATAATCCTGTTAGAAATACAATTTTTAGCATAAAATTGGCCAGTAGTACTGGTTATTTGGCAATGGCTATCTGTAGTTGTTATGCTATTTACTATCACCCCTACTCTGACTCTATATCTTGATCTTGAACGAAGGAACATCAAAACCAATTACAGAAAAAATAACATGTTGATAGTTTATAAAACATAAAAATGTTATTCTAATGAGTAGAATACTAAGGTATTTTCTGTGCTAATCAAAGCAGTATATTTAATTTGAAAATACAGAGTTTTTGTCTGTGGGAATTACTGGCAAAGTTCAATTGCAAGGTATTTTTTTAATAGAAGAAACTTAACAGGACATAAAAACCAGTAATAGTGTTTCCATTTAGATAATATAAAATGGCAGCAACTAAAGTTAAAATCAACTTGAACATACTGAGGACATTAATAGAGTTGGTTTTCAGTGTCAAAACTGAGAACTGATCTATTAATTTAACAAATAAAGGCACTCCTAAAATGCAGTACTTTTCTATGAGAGTTGTTAATCCTTCCTGCTGCTAACTGCAATGTAATTACAGTCTGAGTACTCCTGGTCTAACACAGCTCTATTTTATACTGATAGGCAGAACCTACAATCTTACTATATTTTATGATCATAAACTTTACAATATTATACTTTAGGACTGTATATAAGTAACGTAAAGGTAAATTAAATTTATATATAATCTTCAATGATTTGATAAGAAAATGCTAACAACTATAATTTTAATAAGAGCTGTATGTATTACACATTATGAACACATATAAAACACTGCAAAATTTATGCTGGCAATTTGATGAAATGGCCCCTTTATTGGTACTTTCCAAAGTTGTACTTGAAATCCCAGAACACAGCATCTACTTTTAAAGAATTAATGAAGTAAAATTCTACTAAAAATTTATTTAGAGTAATTATTGAGACAACCTAAGGAGGAAACCAATTATTGCCAGGGAAAAAAGAAAGGCTCATTTGTCTTTTTAGATAATAGAAAAGAGAAATAAACCTTATGCATACATTAAAATAAATTTAATTTTTTTAAATGATTTTATAGGAAATTGTATCATGTTGGACGAGACATAGAGCTGGATGATGATTCATACATTTGTTTGCAACCAGATGTAACCACTATACAGGCAAAAAAAAATCCTTAATATAGGGGTTATTTAATTCCTGTTTCCTTAACAACATTCTTTTTCACTTGATTGCATTTGGGATTGTCAAGTGTGAAAGAAAAGGATGGCTAGTGCCAAGTGGGCATCCCCTCCGTGGCCTCGATCCCCTCCCTGCGCTGTGGAGCAGACAGAGATGTGCCCGAGCTGCAGTGCCTCTCACCCTGGGAGAGCTGCAGTAACCAGGCTGGCACGGTGCTGTGCCATGTTAACCTCTAATCCTCTTCCCAGATATTTAGGATGAAGGATACCTGCTGCTTTGGGACTCAGCCAAGCTCACTACAAATCCTCCCCTGCCAGCCTGCTATCAAAGCAGCAACTGCAGTGGCTAGTGCCATCAAAGCACAGGTCCAGCACACACTGCAGAGCCTGGATGACCTCGTTCAGCTGCCTCAGTGCTACCTTTCCCTTCTCTCTGCCCCTTGCTGTTGATATGATAGTGCACCAAATGAATATGGCTCTAGCTCTGAGACAAGTTCTCTTTTCTTCCCTGAGTACTGTTTCTTGCAATATGCTCAGCAATATTCCCTATGCTGCAGCCACTTCTTCCTTCTCCAGATGTCCTAACCTGCTACACAGAGTTGCAAATAAAGAGCTCTATTTCTGGAGTGCTGTGCATCTTATTAATTACCTGTGTCTTGGAGTCAGGGAAAACATTTCTTTCCTATTGGGCCCAGCTGGAATTGAGAATACTAAGATTTCAAAATCTAATATTAAAGAGATGGTAGGAATAGGTCACTTACTGCAGCTTAAGAAATATTTGCTGCAGATACAGGTTAAGAGGCAAAACTGGACCTGGATCCTTCAGTGGTACAGCTGAGTGCCTGTGCTGCTTCCTGAGCACAGAAAGCACACAGCAGCAATGGCTCAGGCAGCACAGACCAGTCCCTTTTGGATCCTGGATGCAAAAATGCCTTCCTGGTTCCTGTAACCTCAAAGACCACGGATGAACCAAAACTTTGATAAGCACAAGATGGGTCAACACTGGTTTAACTATGCTAAGTGGTAGGAGCACTCAAGTCTGCACTTGACACAGTCTGAATGATTTAAGAGACACATTCTTGGCCAGTCATAAATCAGTGCCACTCAAAAACCTCCACCTGGAATATCGAAGTTTAGAGGAAAGAAACAAGAGTCAAAAAACCCCAACACAAATATTTGCTGAAATACTGTAACACTGAACTTCCAAAATTCAATGCTAAATTTGATCTTTTCTTCAACATTTCTTTATTGTGCATTACTTACATTATACTCCTAGAATTCCTTGAAGTGAACAATAATTCTTTCAATCAGTCTTATACATCTTAATTTTGACCTTTTTTTCACACACCATGACATCTCAATCAACCGACTATAGCACACAGAACTCAGAACAGAAGGAATAAAATTGTTCTCTCCAAAAAAAATTATATCCAGAATTCCAACTAGACTTGTTGCATCTTAAAATGAGTATTTTTTTAAAATCTAAATATTTAAAGATTAATTTCTTCTGCTACCAGCTTACTTTCAGCACCTTAAGGACAGTGGTTCTCAACAAGTATATATTTTTTTATCCTTTGACTCAAATACAGTATAAATATACATATGCATAAATATATATATATATTCTTTGATGCAAATATACATTTTAATTCTTCATTTCAATTGATCAATCTGCCATTAATCTTATGAAAACATAAAGAAGTATATTATTCTTATAATTAATTTCATATTTCTAATAAGAACTTCATAGAAACACACCTTAATATCCTGAAAAAGAAAGATTATGGAAAGTTGATGGTTTTATCATTTCCCTTTCATGTTTTCCTTTTCATGACTACTGAAAAAGATTCCAGGACTCAGCATAATAAACTAGCAATTAAAGTCCTGTTTCATCTGGTATGGATCTCTTACACAAGCCATTAGCAACCTTAATTGCTAATCACAAAATATGTGGTTCTAAAGGACTATGTCAGAGAAGCTGTGCTTAGCTTCAGCTCACTTAGGTGAAGAGAAGATTTACATCCTTATTTCCAGGAGTATTGGTTAAAAAGTACATTAAAGGATCACATCTTGGCTGGTGTTATAGGTAGTCTTACTAACTTGGTCTCAAATAAAAACCAAACCCACAAGTAATCTCCATCCCTAAAACAAGAATCGAATTTGTAAGCTAGATCTTTTTCTCAATTAAACTTACTATCCACACATTATTATCTCAAGTTTATAAGACAAGGTTAAGGAGTTAGAATCAAAGCAAGCATTGCCACAGAACCTAAAGGATTTGAAGTCCCTTCCATCCCAAAACTTTCTATGATTCTATGATACTCAAACACTGATTTAAATTCAAACTTAAATTGGACAGTCAAACAAAAACAGTCCTAGTTTCTTTCGCAGACTTAAACTAGAGAAAACAGAACTTCCATTTTACATATCTCCTATGGAAACTGAGTATCTCAGGAAGCTTCACCCTTGTATCCAGGAAAGAGAGATGACAGTTCCAATTGCTAGAGCTCAGAACAGAACAGTCCTGAACCACTCTGATTATAATTTTTTGCCATATTGTTCTCTGAAGTACTGTCATATTGATGGTATTTGGAAATACGTGTACTTCTTATGTACCAAAATACAAATCATAACAAATATAAAATAAAAAAGCCCAAGTATGTAATTTACCACTAGTTCCATCCAAAACACAACAAATAAAGGAGAAAAGATGCAAATATCCAGAACATAAAAAGTCATGAAGATCGGTGGTCATTCCATAAAAAGAAAATCCAAACAAAATCCATCCAAACACAGAATATACAGTACCAATTAAGGCTGCAGGAAGTATGGCAGAATTTAATTTCTGAAATGACTTACCAATAAGTTACTACATTCTATCTATTTTTTCTGTAGTCAAGCAAGATCAAAATATTTCTATAGCAGATTCCAAGAGAAAACTTACAATTCTACCTTTCCATGAAGTCCATATGCTAACTACTCTTCTGGGTTTGGTTTTCCTGACCATAATTTGGCAATGCATTTTAAGTGGGATAATTCTACAGCTACAAATTCACACATATTTCATTTCCTTATCTACAATGACTTAGATTTTAACACTGTAGTATGTATAGCTAAAAGCTCAGCCAAAAAAAAAAGGAAAGAAAATCATAAAATACCAACTGAATATAATGAAGCACAGGAGAAAAGTGTATAAAAATTGTATGTATTTCTAACCTAAAGTAATGATTATGTTTTGACAAAATGCTGTAAATTCTTCTGAGCAAAATCTCATCTTGTTTTAGAGAAAACATATATTAAGGATGGCTGATGCAAAATTACCTGTTTTCTGTAACTTAAGTAGTATTGCCTGAGATATGTAACTTTTACATCCAATAAATATGTCACAGTGCAGAGCCTACTTAAACTAGTGTATTTTTAGAAGTAAAACAAGTAGTCCTAAACACAGTTCAAATGGAATATTGTCAGTATCCTGGGGGATATGGGACTGAAAGGCCATTTCCATTACATTGCTCAATCACCACCAAATGAAGCCACATTTTGGTGTTTTGTTCTGAATAACAATCATTCCCCACTTGCCATGTCAAAGCCCAGAAAGCACTTGTGCACCTCTGAAAAACTTAAGGACAGCAGTATAGAGAACCAATGACTTGGCAGTGGAAGAGACCTTCATGAAGATATCACTGTTAAAGGAAACAACCTGCCCCATCTGATAACTGAAAATTCCCAGTTAACTTGAGAAGCCTAACGAAAATCAATAAGAAGTAATCTGAAAATCCCTTCATCTCTGAGGAAAATGCCACTGTTCAAATTAAGAAATCAATTATGCTTCCTTGGTGAGCATAGCACTCAGGCACAAGAACACAAGACAGGGGACCACCCAAGCTGCACAGGTTTTCCCAATATACACAAAACAACAACATCCCTCAAATTTCTATCCATTCCTTGATGCCTTAAAAGAAAACTATTTGATATAGAATGCTTCAGTCAGAGAGAAATTCCAAAAGTGCATCCATAGACAATCAACTTAAGCATCAATTCAAATTAACACAATGTAATCCAATTGTAAACTATAAGCTAAAAAATTAAAATATCCTAAACCAATAAATACTACATGAGAAACATGATTAATAACTGAGACTGTGCTCAAGATACCTTCAGTTTGTTTGGGGACAAGAAAAATCCCTAACCAGGATTAATCTTTCTGTACCACACAATAACATAAATTTATCATGCTTTGTTAGAAAATATATGCTGCTCTTTAAGTCCTGATATTTCACATATAAGATGCTTCATTTTATCTAATGGTTTATAAACCAAAGTGAAATAATTTATATACTTTTGATCTTTCACCAAAATTACATTATGACTTAAATCTTTGCCCCGTTATAAAGCAATCCAAAGGCATTCTAGAAGATGGTCATGTTCTCTATCAATGCTTCACAAGGTTAAACAAGCAACATTCTTCTAATACTTTCTGATAAGGTCAGTTCTTCATTTCCCAGTCTACTGTTGTTAAACACAATTCTAAAGAAATTACATAAAACCCAAATAAATTATCTCAATAATTCTCAAGCCCCAGAGAAATACAGTTTTTCAAAACAAAGAATATATTACTGGAACCACAAAAAATAATAACTCTAAATGGAGTACTTGGAAGCCCTAAGGTACATACAAATATCCTAATGCCCTGGACTTCTAAGACAATTAAAATACTATCACACTTTCTTTATATAATATTTAATTGCCTTTCTTACACATCACTATACTGATAAAAGTAGATATCTGCAACTCAACTTCGGCCAGCCAGAATTTGAGATTAAATTTCTATATAAGATGATAAATGCCTCAACTTTCATGAAAAATTGTGTTTGTAAACAAACAGCTGAATGCAGGGCTCCAATGCAAAACCAGCACATTTCTTTACTTATCTACAGAAGAACAGCCTCCAGACAAACATAAGAGAACTGAATGTCTTTGCAGTACAGTGGGTGACAATGGGCTAGGTTAATCTTTTTGGACTGCTCATTTTTAATATTTCCAAGATGAAAGTCATATAAGTTCTTAGGCCGTGACTACCTGTTCTTGGTAACCCTGGTCCACACACATAAGGAAATAAACAAGTTTACACTCAAATTTTAAAAGAATCTACACATTGAAAGCAGTGGCCTCTGTCATGCTATCAATACCCAAAGAGCAATTTGGCCAAGGAACACTCTGACAATTGCATAGCAGCTCTAGAATGGCCATCAAAGATCAAATAGCTCAAAGTCTTTAATTTCCCACTATGAAAGCAGAAGTATTACTAAAACCAGAGAGAATCAATTTAGAGAGAAAAACACTGTTTCCATAATAATTATTTCAGCATGTGGCAACTAATATTACATAAACTGAATATGAGTAATGAATATGAGTAATATTTTGTTGTATTTCTCCCAGGTGTTGGATTCTTACACCCGCTTGGTTTTATAAAAATTCCAATTACATTAAGAAGAAGGTTGTGGACTTCAGAGATTCAAAGAAAAGCCTCCAAAAAAATCTATCTGAAATGGTTATCCAAAGAATCAAAACCACACATAAACCAAATAGGTTTTAGGGACAACATTATAACTAAATTCATTTTCTTTGGCTAACTGGACTTGTGAAAACATTATTTCTTTTACAAAATCTTACCTTGTGAATAAAATGTCATTTTGTTTAAATAAATAAACATGACCAAAAAGTGTTTCAGGGTCTGGCAAAAAACATGCTAGCAGTTCTAATGGATAAACATTTCAGTGATGCATTGTGTAGTATAACGTGTTTGATGGGCTGGTCACCGGCAGTAACGCATCTCTCATCTGTTTCTGCTTCTTTAGCAGGCAGATGAGAGGAGGAATTCCTGTATTTATCACAATAATCTTCTAGACAGGACACTATAGCACAGCTTGGAAGATGTGACCTTTTCTTACAGAAGAGAATAAAGACGTCAACCACATGAAATATAACTTTCAGAGGTATTGCTGCTGGCAATTTCGGGTTGCTTTAATAGGCTTGCCTGTGAGCTGGCACTGCCACAGCAGTTCCGTGCCGTGCTCTGTCATCTTTTCTCAGGGGTGGCAATATTTAAGAAAAAATGTGGTAGAGAACAACAGCTATTAAGGATTTCAGCTGCCCCTTTTTAACCTGCTGACCTATGGGGATCACCACCTGAAACTAAGCAAGATGTGTGAGAATTGTGAGGGAAAAAAATTAACACAAAGCTTTAGTGAATCAGCTCCTGAGGACTGGATTGCTATTCATTCAGCTAACAGCAAGCAAATGCTGCTGTGAAGAAAACAAATTAAGATGGGATAAATGAGAGCTCTTCGTATATTTGAAAAGGGATGTCTAATGCAAAAAACACTACAGAGAGCAAATAAATTGTGCAAAGATTTTACTCTTTAAGACAGTTGAAAAATCTAACCAGGAGGCTATGATAGTAATAGTAAATCTGCCATAATGACATTTCTGGAAAAAATCTAATTCTGATTTGTTTACAAGGATGACAAAACAATAGGCATTTCAGTTCTTGTTATTTTTACTGTCTTGCAGCAGCAAAGAGACAATTTTGTTGTAAGACTGCAAACTCTACATGCATTTAGGAAACCATAGGAGAGAACAGAAAATTGAAAGAAAGAAAATTAATCCTGCTCCATTTTCTTGTCTCAAAGAAAGGCATATGTCACTTCATCCTATTACTAAGCTCATACTCCAAAAGCTTCTGGTTTCTCTTTGTTCTCTTATCAGTAGTTTTGATTGAGTTTGGTTGTCAAGTGTACAGGCTCCTGTGATTTTAGTCTTCTCCAGGGTTACACACTGATAAGGCCAATAATTGACATTGTTATGCAGCAGGTTCTGCTGAACAAATAAACATGGAAAGAAAACAGTTTTCTTTGTAGATAGATGTCTCCAGTGACAGCTGTGAATTACTAACTAAATGGAAGTCCTGCCAGTGCATTTAGTTTAGCAGGTCACTTAAATTGCTCAGGATGAACAGGAGTTCTTCCTTTGTTCAAGAAAAATCTTTTTTATATTGAAATGGAGAAAATGCAGAGATCTCTTTGTAGTATTTACTGAAAATAAATTTTAAAAAATTGGTTGGTGTGAGAAATATAAGATACAGGAATCAGAAAGTGTTTTTTCTAGAAACTTACAGGACAGTAAAATCAGATTTTCACTGTGTGGAAGATTTGATTTAAAACTTGGACAGTAACAGCAGCACTGGGAAGTAGAAGCCATAAAGCAAGGCTTACTGAAAATCCCTTCAGATTATACCCACCTAGCATCACATCTTTCCTTTCCTATAGCAGGAATCAGACCAAACACAACTCTTGCCAACATGCGCAGATGAAGGTCCGGGACCCCGGTTCTGTATCCCAGCCTCCAAACCACACTGCTCAATGCCTAAGGAGTTTAGTTCCAGCATCCTTAGAAGTGTGGAGGTCTGAACAGAAAATATACATATATTTCTTTTTTCCTTCATGTAGCCTTCCAGGACAAGGAAGGACACAACTTAAAGGCAGAACAAAATCAACTTGCTTCTAGAGCTCAATAATGTTATTGGAGATGGTGACAAAAATTAAAAGCAATAAGAAAAAAAAATAGCAATTACTCAACAACTATTGAACCTTCTTTTATCCAAAACAGTGCTTTTCCTCTGCAACTAGGCTTTACAGAGAATCACAATTTTAGACATATTTACCACTGCAATGTGGTTCTAACACTGTGTGCTCTCAGTTGGTAAAGATAACTAAAAACTACTAGAGTCCAACATGTTTAGAAGGTATTTGTAGACAAAAACATTATACATATTTTAGAAATGGTGACTGACAATTCAAAATTATACTCCAAAGCCAGTTCATTATCTAACAGTTTCAACAACTGTGAGAGCTTCAGGTGCTTTTTGTACCTACACATGCTAGCAACCATGTATGTCAGTGGGAGTATTACTTGAAAAGTACACAACATAAATTTGGGGCTGGTTCCTAGTGTCATAGATGATACTGCCAGAGATCATTTGTTATCCTGGTCTGACCTTCTGTGTGGATAATAGGAACTAAACATAAACATAAGGTTGGTGTTTTTTTAAACTTCAGGAAAAATACTGATTTGAAATCTTTAAGAGCTACAGAAATACAGAAATTCATTAGATAATGTCTTGGGTTTTTTTCCACATCAAATTTCTCATATATTAATCAATTCACCTATTGGTTTTCTTTTTGACAAATTAAGTATGTCAAATACTTCAGTCATGCTCTCTGAGCCCTCTCTATGTCTTTGACCTAGACATCAGAACTGGTTGCAACATTGACAAAGAAAGAAAACCACCAAAGGCAAAACAAGCTCTTTAGGTTCATTAATTCCAGGATCCAATCACTCCCATGTGCCACAGCATCGTTCTGGGAGTTCATTAGGAGAGATGTAGGCATCACTCACCCCACAGATCTCTTTTGGAGCCACACATCACAGGGTACAGTCTCACTCTCCAGAGGTATGACCTATTCTAATTTTCCTTTATTTGCAATATTTTTTCATTTGACTATATCAAAATACAGCTCACCTGAAGAGTTCAACTGAACAAGTGATTCAACATTTGTTTATGTAACTGCTCTGTTCTCCTCACTTTGTCACAATGGTAAATCTGTGTCATCTGCAGATTTCTAATATCAGCTATTTTATTAGTGGAAATGCTGAATAGCCTCATAATGACTCCCACTAGACAAGCCTCCTCTTGAAGATGATTAACAAATAAAAAATATTTTTCACTCTTCCTTGCAGGACATTCTATTATATTTTTTGTTGATACTGTTAAATGCTATATAAATGTACAGAATAAAATAGACCACAGTGTGAAATTATTATATTGCACATTTGTATCTACCAATGTAGATTCACTTTTCAAAATTAAAGACAGAAATTAAGCTGTTAAGAATGACATGGGGGAAAAAATGATTCATTTGTTCTTCTTAACTGATAGTAAGAAAATTGGTTAAGTAAATACTAATAAATAATAATTATTAGAGAGATAATATGTAAAGATGATAGAATTTAATACTTATAATCAAAACTATATCTTTATTGTACATAGTATTTTATTCCCATGGTCCTCTCTGAGATAGACAAACAAAAATTGCCACACATATAGGAAGCACTTACATGTTGCAAGATTTCCATTAAAATCCATAAAGGAAAATCAACATAAAGCTCTTTTTGCAGACAATATTAATAATTCATTACTATTGTTAGCTGGACACACTGTGGTCACTAGAAAATCAGTCTCATTAACATATTATCCTCTGATATGTTGGAGTTTCTCTATTTACAGTCTTCCTGTATTAAAAAAATAAATTAATTAAATTAATTAAATTA
>WBNO01027070.1:183796-213073 GCA_013400575.1 Peucedramus taeniatus | reverse complement strand
ATAACAAAGAATTTCTACCTAAATCTGTGCTTTAAAAGCCCATTGTGAAGTGAATTGCTAAATTTATTTAAAGAAACAACCAACCAAACAACCAAAAAAAAAGAATAAAAAGAAGCTGCTTCAAATATTTTATCTTAAGAAATGTTTATTTTTAATTCATTTGCAAAAAAAAAAGAAGAAAAAATGAATATTAAGTTTAGAAGCATTACCTGAAATTGATTGTTACAAATACAGAATACAAAAGGATTGACTGAAGATGACTGAAGGACCATGTCTTTAAATTGGTTACTTTTTAATTTCTGTGACACTTTACAAGAAGATTTTTACTTATGTAAGTCCAATGAAAAGACAAATTACTCTCCAAAGGAAAAACCCTGAATTAAAGAGAAAGGAGTTGTGTTACAGAGAAAAAAATGAAAGGGATATTTTGTCAATTTTCCAAACTGCCTGCAGTTTTGCATCAGTAATTTATATTTTTAATGACTTAGAACTCAAATATAAACATATTTGTACAATCTTAGATTATAGGCTGGGGCACCTTTCACTAGTCCAGATTGCTCAAACCCCATCTAATCTGGACCTGAGCAATTTCAGGGATAGGATATCCACAACTTCTCTGGGCCACCTGTTCCAGGGCCTCACCACCCTCACAGTAAAGAATTTCTTCCTAATACCTGATCTAAACCTGTCCTCTGTCAGTTTTAAACAATCCTCCCTTGTCATTACAGCTCCTGGTAAATGTCCCTCTCCTTCTACCTTATCAGCCCCTTTAATAACAGAAAGGCTTCAATGACATCTCCCTGGAGCCTCTTCATGCTTGTTACTAGACAAGATGATGAAGAAAAGTGAACCACAAAAGTATCCAGAAAGGTGACAGAACATATATTGTGGCAGCAACTTAATGCTGCACATTTAAGGCAAGTATGACTTTGACTATCTGAATGCACTGTGAATTATTATTTAACAGAATCCAGCCACAGTAATCAGCTATGTGCCACTGCCTGACCTCACCCAAGTTCAATGTCCATACAAGGAAATTAAGCAATATTACACAATGAAAAATGAAATAAAGTTTATTATAATGTCATTTTAGCATGTCATTCTTTCGCCAAGTGTCCAGGATTTTACCAGGTGAATTCATTCTATATCCCTAGCACTAATGCACAAGAAATAAATACTTTTTGCATTAAGGTTGCAGAGCACAGCTCATCAAACAGTATGGTTACCAATGCTAAATTTTTTATTGCCCAAATTACTGCAGGTCTCCCAAATAGCCTACACTGTAGTCACCCTTCATGCCAGGATATTATTCTAAGCTAAAATCTATGTTGCTGTGAAATTAGACTGGACTTATCCAAGCCATATGGTCTAAAGCTATCTTGAGTGTCTTTTTATTACAATATAGTCATCCTGAGTGGTGCAGCTCACAGATTTAGACATTTAAATTTAGGTGTTAACAAGCGAGCTAAGATCTCATTACAATCAAGAGAGATCTAATCAGATAAATTTACTGAAACTAGGAGATCTATTCAGTCAACTCTAAATTAGACAGTGACTTTTGAATAGTTATTTTCGGCCATCCAGAGAATTTTTCTCAGCATAAAACGAGTTTAGTGCTGCTTTGCAATGCAGTCTCAGGATCCTTACTTGGGTGATCCCTAAACTCTATTATCTAATCTTTTGAATTTCCTAGATTATCTGTTATCTAGAAATTTCTTTGAAATTTCAGTCTTTATGGATTGAAATGCTGCTGCCTTAATTCCCTTTTTTGATTATCATACAGAGCACAAATAGACAATAGTTATTAATTTCCATCTCAATTTGAAACCTCAGAAGCTCAGTTTATACACAGGATATCCAGAAAAAAGACAAACAAGTGGGGAAATATGACACTGTTTCCTGGATAAAGGTAACTGTCCACTAGGGGAAAAATAGTCTGCAATGATGCTTGGTGCATAAACCAAAGCCTGACATTTCATAGTCCTTTACTGTCCTGGCTGTAGAAATTCTCTCTTAGTCTTTCACAACAGGCCAGGCTGCTCAGGACTTACCTTCAGGCTGTCATGCTGGCCACAGCAAACAGTGACACAGCTGTTTGTGCATTGTTGACCAAGCTCTTATTGTACAAAAGGAAACTAAAAGATAGAGGACCACTACAATGGAATTAGAATCTAAATTGATAGGAAAGGAAATGAAGCAATAATCTTAAATAAAGATTTCTGGACTTGCTCAGAACAAAAACTGGTGATATCTCATCCTTTCATACCTTTTCTTTTAGTTCAGGAAAATGATCAGTGATAATGGAACTCATAGTCACATTAGTACTTTTGTTAATATGTCCTGCTCTGTGTGGGACTCATGTAGATTGTGATGATTAAGTCAGATCTGCCACAATAGACCACTGGTGTGTATGTGCTGTCTTCCCTATCACAAATCTCTAGATATTGCTCTAATAATGCTTTACCATCCTCTGGATCCATTAGACATTCCAATAAGGAGTGTCTTCTCTAGTGAGAAACTTCCATCTCTTTCTACCTTCTCTGATCTCCCTTCAGCTGTCAGCAAAGGAACAACAGACTTTGGCTGAATTCTGTGTACAAATCTGTGCCCACTGAAAGGCTTTGCAGACCTCTGAAAAACTGTAGCATCATTCAAAGTCTTAGTTGCCAAGACTCCAGAGAAAAAGAAATTAAAATTAAAATTAAAATTTTAAATTACCAAGTAACTTTGAAATAGTTTCTGTAATGTGGCTTATGGGTAGCATGTGAATCTTTTGATCTACTTGATCTACTCGCTCATTTTAAATAAGTGACAGGATCAAGGGCAAGTTTCTATGAAGCCAGTGGCATAGAACTTTGTATCCACTGAGAGGTGAATTAACTTCTAAATTTTATTTGCCAAGGAATTTGGGAATGACTATTTGGTAGACTGGAAGATTAAGTCAAAAAAATTGAGTCTGGAGAAAAAAACCCTACTAACCTATAATAAGTTTTAAAATTTATTCCAAACAGACTATAAAATTCCTAAAATATTTGACATTACACAAACCACTTTTATGTGAAATTTGAGAAAGAATAACTAAAAATTAATTTTGAAATTCTGAATTGCCCTTCAGGAACACATTATTTGTGATTGTTTTTGACTCCTAGGTGATAATTTACGACAGCTCATACATTTGACAGAATCTTGGGAGCACAGTACAGGTGAGGTTGGTCAGGATCTTTCAGGAGATCCAACCCTGCTGCTCACCAGAAGGTCAGCCAGAGCAGGATAGTCAGGACTGTGTCCAGACATCTTTTAAATAATTCCAAGGATGGAGCACCCTGAGCCAGCACTGTCACACTCACAGTGAGAAAGTTTCCTGATGTTCAGAGGAGCTTCCTGAGTTTCTGTTGGTGCCTCTGATCCTGACACTGGGCCTGGCTCCATCTCCTCAACCCTCTCTCTTGGGGTAGTTAGGTACATTGGTAAGATCACCCCTGAGCCCTCTTTGCTTATTGGAGTTCTACTTAATATTAACAACTGAAAGTTATAATTAGAGTCAAAACAAGCCATATCAGCTCCAAGTGCTCAGGTATTTCCTCATCAGGGCGAAAGCAAAAGAGCTGAAAGGAGAAGTTAAACAGGACATAGTGACTGAGTTCTTTATACAGGCTGGCAGCATTTAGGAATGATAAATGCATGTCAATATCGATTTTTGGAAGAAAATAATTTTAGTCCTATAAATGCAATGACTATATAATAAGATCACTTTAAGAGAAAACCAATTTTGATAGCAGCTGTGAAGGCTACTGGAACTAACAGACCAAAATTTATTTTCAATGAATAAACATGGGGATTAAAAAAAATAAATTCTGACTTTACTAGAATTTCTCTATATATATTATAAGAACATCAGTTGGAGAAGTGACAAGTTATCAGGTGGTTATAAGTCAGCAGGTGATTATCAACTGAAGAGTTTTACCTAGTTAAGTCAAATGCACTCTATTTCTCTGATTGCATTTAGAACAGCATATTGTGCATATGACTGCCTGCCAATGATTCTGCTGGCAGAAGGATCAAGTCCTAATTTGCTTCAGAGGGTTGCCAACAGGATGGCAATCCAGCCTTGTATCTTAGCATTGACTAGAAGATTACCCTGACACCAGAGAAAGGTATTTCACCAGTTATGTGCAAATCATTTGCAATGCATTTTAAGCCACATTCATATATACATTATATATTATACATTTTATCTTCCTGATTCATTCCTCCACTTTTTCCTTGTTAGATATCGTGGCAGCATTTTCCCTCCATCAGGGAGAGCAGGTGAACAGCTCCAGCCATTCTATGCACCTGCATTAATGCTAAATCAGCTCTCATGAATTGTGCATGAGATCCAATACGTTATAGTCATTAACTCTGGCACAAAGTAAAAAAAAAGCTTCTTTAGACAAGACTTTCCTTTACCATGTCAAGCCAGAAATAAACACTACAGAAGGTAGTGAATCAGACCCTAAAGATTTTTTCATTTTACTTGTATTAAAGGATGAATATGTTAAATTAGGAAACATCACCTGTAGGAGAAAAGAAGAAAAGATGGAACCGTGACATATAAAGACTACCTGTGATTAGTTTAATATATAAATTGCTTGGTTGTCCATGATCCATAACAGTAACTAAAGTTTTAAAGTACATTTATATCCATTACAGGAAGAATAAGCCTCATAACCTGCATTCATTCCCTTAGTCCACTAATTGTGTTTTCTCCCTGAAAAATTTTAATGCTGCCATTAAATGAAAGAGTCCATGATTACAGGGCTGTACTATTTTCTCTTCAGCACCATAAACTGCTGTAGCTCAGTGATGTGCTTCCCTCTAGTGTTCACAACATCACAAGATATCTGTAAAGTACTGGGATATGAACTGAGCTGTGTTAATTTTCAGTGGTGATTACACACTCATTTTACTTAATATCTCAGACTGAGGCTCCAGGTGAAGATAACACAGGATCAGTTTCACAAATTAGATTCTTCACTCACCAAACATTTTTCCCCTTCTCATAGCTCAGTTATTAAATTAAAATTGAACTGTTATTCATCTCTTTTCTTTGTTTTTAATCTTTTTCTTCTTTGCTTCTTTTTTTTTTTCCCCATTCTATTTTATATTAGTGATGCCAGCCACACAGGTGACATTTCAGCTTATACTATGTTCATCAAGATCATTTAGGGTGCAGATATATATACAATTAATATCATAGTCAATTTTACATACAACAGTTAATTACTCAGATTATTAAACAGTCATGTCAACCAAAGAAATTGACTAATTTTTATTTCTCCTGATTGCATATCTCCCCAGGCTAATCTGAATTACTGCATTTCAAGGAAAAAAAAAAAAAAAAAGAAAAAAAAATGGTTTTTTTTGGTTGTTGGATCAACCTGGAATTTTGATTCAGTTACACACCAAAATTATTTGCTCCATAATGGCGCTTCGGTTTTTTCTGAATTTTGGTTGAAAGTTCCTTGTCCAACTTTTTCCCATGCTTACTTTCATTCTTTATTGAGCATAGTGCAGCTGAGGGTGATATCTGTGTGCATCATTTCAGCTCTCATTCTCCAGAAAGCTCTGCCAGTGGAGCCAGTCTGGAGGCAGAGATGACAGCATCTCACAGGCCATTTGCTGACAGAGCAATGTAACTGATTCATGTATTTTATTATCCGTTTTTAAAAACTGACTCATAATTAAATGCATTGTCTCAGTTCAACAAGAAGAAAATATTCTGAATCAGATCAACAAAGTCAAAGTAAATTACTACATTAACATTTTCCCTTTAGAAAATAAAATTAATCTGGAAATGAGTAATTTCTTCTCTAGCAGATAATTTCAAATGTGTAAAATTATAATTTTCAGTTGCAACGTTTGTTTTGGCAAAATACATTTTTACACTTGAATAGAGCAGTCCTCTCAGTAGCTGTATATACTATTATCTCTTTTCTGATAATGATTATTTAGCCTCTCATGAGTTTTCTGGCAGCATTCTGAGATTCTTTAGATCATAGTGCTCCTTATAGTCTAGAGATACCAAGTTTGTGATGAAAGTATGTGTGTGTGAGAAAGGGAAAGAAAATGTCTTTGAAATGTAGACTTGCCTTAAGGTAACATATTTCTGTCTTATTGGCCTTTCCTGTTGCTTTGTGTACTAGTCTGGGAATTTTATGAAGTCAGTATTTTCCCGTACTTGCTGAAATAGCAAAGTTTCACAGCTTCATAAAACAAAAATTGCACTGAAAAATGGTAAAAATGGATAGAGGAGGCAAGGAATTTGAAGTCCAGATCAAGTACCTGAGTTTTATCAGCTCAAGGGTAGGATGCTGTGAGAGATGGAGAGAATAAGTGGAAAAGAGAGTTTACAACTTTAGAAAGATTTTGCTTCTTAATGATTCAACTCAGTTTTAGAAATACTGCTGCAGGCTTAAGAGGTTCAGAACAGAATTTTTGCAGGACTAGTTCGAGTTATTGTTATAAATGTTGTCTTTTTCTCTAGAGCATAGTGCAAGGTGTGCTAGAGGAAGAGCTATAGGAAAACTACTGCTCTTTTCTTACAAATGTTCTTTTTTGGAGGGGGTTTTGTTTGGTTGGGTTTTTCAAGCAACACTTGTTTCTTCCTCACTTCAGAAAATAAGGTTTATGTGACTTTACTATGTGGCAGTCCATCTGTCCCTGTGGCAGTCCTCTGATAATCACTTCAAGCCAATCTCAGCTAATAAAGGAGAAAAAGCCCGAAGAGGTATGAAGAACTTGCAAGCTTTTAAAAAAAACAGTGGCTTGAGAAGAAAGAGAGAAAAACTGAATATCATTCAAGAAAAGACTACCAAGTACGAGACACATGGGATCCTGAGCTCAAGATGTTTTCAAACAATCCACACATGCAGCCAGGGGTAAGCACAGCGTGTCTGCCCAGGCAGGGGCTGCACAGCAGCTACGTGGGCAGCCACAGATATGGCAGAGACTGGCAGTGCTGCAGAGCATTGCAAGGCAGTGATAAGTGTCATGGAGAAACTAGGAAAAAGTGTAAAAATCTGCAAAAGATCATGTTTCCTTAAGTCTGCTGCTCATGGAACAACTCATTAGCAGTTTTCTACATCTTGAGGAGGGCTCAATGGAGGATCCAGCTTCAAGAGTCATTCATACTGCTTTCTTAACTGCATGAGGTGTATTTCTCCCTATATTTTTGAAAAGAAATTAAGTATGTATGAAACCATGTCTCCTGAAGTCTGCAATACAAAACTAGATGAAACAGACACTTTAATTTTCCTTTGTATGGAGCTGTGAAATTTCCTTCCCATAGCAGTGCCAATGAAGTCAAGGACAATAGAAAGTCCAAGAAGTACAGCTGCTCTGAAAATAAAAAGAACATAAAAAGAGAACTCTGGAGATGGAAAGAAGCAGTTTAGGTTGTAACATGGGATAGTGTGATCAGTTTCCATGACTTTGAACAAGTCATAAGTCTCTGGAAACCTATTTGCTTAAGAATGGCTGCTAGTTACACCCCTGCAGTATCTTTGAGGAGCCATGATTAAGATACCCATCCCTACCATCAGAACAATAGCATTTCTCTCTGTCACAGGAATTATGTGTGAAGAAAAAGGCACGTTGATGATGATGAAGCAATCAGACACTGCTGTAATCAGTACCTTAAATTGTATTTGGGATGGCTGATGGAGTGTAGAGGCAAGCAGCAAAGACCTGTGAAAGACATTCTCTGCAAAAACTTACTTCTAAATCTACTGTTGGTGTCCTCAGGCAGGAGGTTATCTGAATCTCAGTCTCACACAACACATACTTGCAAAGAGAGCCACCATATCCCAGTGTTCTGCTGATAAGTGTCTGATTTTCTGTGACCCCTTTTTGTTTCAGAAGTGCAAGTAGCCTAACTCCAGCTCTACTGGGCTGTACTGCCACCTCCAGAAAGCACCAGCTTCTTTTTGTGTCCCACTGGTGGCTATGCAGCCAGAGGCTGGTTCAGAGCTGTGCACACAGAGGGTGCCTGGCAAGCTCCTGGGGTTGGGGGTCACCTGGAAGGCTGAGGAGGATACAGACTTTTGTGCCTCCCATATGAGGACAGAGTAAAAGAGGGCAAGTCACAGGTAGGCAGGTGGCAGGCCAGGGTAGTTGTCCTGTACTTGACATCTCCATTAAACCTATTTCTACCTATTTCCTGTGCAAGCAGGCTGTCACTGAATATCATTGGTACTCTCTTGTCTTGTTTCTGGATTTCTAACCTTCAAGCTGAAAGCCCAGAGGTAGTAAGGGAAGGTCCCTATAGTTCAGCAACCCCAAAAATATACCACTGCCACTGCCATTAGCAGGCTACAGGCTTGAGCTGGCTTTTTAAGGTCTTGGCATTGAAACTTGGTAGGTTTTGTTTGAACTTGGCCTGCCTGGACTTTTCTACCAGCTTGTTTAGATGTAACACCAATTATTCTATGTGGAAGGCTTGCTATGCCTAATTAGTTTTATTTTTGCCTATCTTTCCATGGGAAACCATCTCTTTTCTACAGACAGAGTGAAAAGTATTCCTCTGTGTAGAGGGAAATATTTCCCTTTTCAGCATGATGCTGTAGTGGTAGGGCAGCAGAGGGATGGTATGGCAGTGCTGAGAGCACAGGATGCAATACAGAGAACAGCCATGGGAATGGTAAGGAAGGTCACAGGGTAGCACTGGAGCTGTCAGGGATGCAGGTAATTCTTCAGTAGTTAGTTAATTAATGGACACATGGAGCTAGGCAAAATTGGTTTTAAGGGTCAGCAAAAAAACCAAAGAAAAAGCATCTAATATTTGTAAAGCTGTTTACATACAAAATTTGGATGCAGTATGATGTTGCAGATATTAACTGTGAGCAAGGCGTCAATCTGTGTCAGAAAATAAAAACAGCTTAAAGTGAAGAAGAAACCATCAACGTGGCTCTTGCCTGACAAAGGGGAAGAAACCTCATCATCACCATCATTCCACGCAGGACAGAATGTGAGGGCAATGAACCTTTATGCAACACCCTGCTCCCTGCATTCTTTGTGGAAAAAAATGGACCCTTTCCTTTTTTTTTCCTCGTTAATTAGACATAGCAATTCCTTTGATCATCCTGCTGAGATTTAAATTGTATCAACAATAAATTCTTGGCTTTACTCGAAAGGTGTGTTTCTTTTTTTGCATTATAAAATTTTGAATTTAGCAGACAGACAAACAAGTACAATGATGACATAAACTCTCTTTCTTTGGATGCCAGGCTTAGAATTGAGATCCAATTGCAACAACAGAGTAGAATACACTCTCCTCTATCTTCCTTTGTTTTCTTTTTTTTTGGTCGTGACACAACTCTGCTACAAAAGTCTTTTGTCAAAAACTACAAGAGCTAAGCCTTCCTTTCACAGCATCAGTGTGGATACTTTCACATCAATAATCTAAATAGCAGCACTAATTCAGCACCAGACTAAAAGACTGCTGGGTTATTCTAATTTATTTAAAACTGAATTAAGGGAGATTTACTTCAGAACATAAGAGAAACCTTTATACAAAAAGAATAGTTGAGATTGGAACAGATTAGATGTGGAGGTTGTAGAAAAGCCTTGTAATTTGAGCTTTTTAATTACCAGTTAGCCAGGCTACTATGAATGAATAGCTCAAATGTAGTCAGGCCCGATCTGGGGCAGTGGGATGGAACAGACAGCCTCTTCAATCCTCTTCCTGCTGTATTTCCTAAGATAATTCTATACTTACTGCATTAATATTTCCTAGTTCACTCATTTTCTTTTGTTGTTGTGCCTTGGACTTAAGCTAGCAGTTTGTTTTCTCCTTTTGTGGCACAGAATCCAGAAGAACATGCAAAACCACAGTGATAGAGAAACCATCTCACCAAGAGAAAAGCAGCAGCTAATACTAATGCCTAAATCAGCCAACTATTCCTGGATGTATAATTTCTTCATTTCATTTTATAGGACCTGATGGACTGTAGAATTTTTATGATTTCTTTGAGACTCTGAGCATCCTTGTAATGACGGCACAGAGGAAGAATTTAGGAAGTTTCTTCTGCAGTATGGTTGACATTAACAGGGCAAGGTTACCTGGGTTGTAAGGTGTTCAATGCAGGAGACACAGTGAAGGAACAGAAAAGGTTATCAGTTGAAAAGAGGACACAAACTGTGACCAGCAGCAGATAACTGAGACAAAAACAAGGGTCAGAATTCCCACTGCCCCATGTGCCATTCAGAACCCGCCCGCTCAGCCTGGCAAAGGGTCAGCCAGCACTTTGCAATGCATGGGAGAAACACCATGATCAGGGTCTCACAGGAAAGACCAAATACCTTACACAATATTAGAAGAGGCTTGTGGCACTGTATGAGACTCATTATTGGGTATTTTGAGGGAATTATAGGAATGTGAAGGCCTTACTTGGGATACTTAGGGGAAAGGGCAAAGCTAATGACAGGGATCAGGGTGGATTGGGGAAGAGCAGGCATAGAAAATTGAAGAGGACAGACTAAAAGAGGGCAAGTCACAGGTGAGCAGGTGGCAGGCCAGGGCAGTTGTCCCATACTTGACATCTCCATTAAACTCTATTTCTGCCTATTTTCTGTGCAGGGAGGCTCTCCTGCTCTCTGCTCTGTGTGTGTGCAAGTGCATGATTGTGTGTGCAGGGGCACATGCTCTGCTGCTGAGCTTCAGGACCACCTCCCAGATATAAGGCTGGCATCCAGACAGACCCAAGGACTGAGAGTTTGGCATCATGAAGGGAAGATGTCTATAGACAGATCAAATACATTTAGGATTTAACTCTATGGGTGAAAATGCAAAAAACAGTCACAAAATGTCTGTGCATCCAATAGGCCTCATGTTAGTCTTTTTCTGCACTGACTATAAGCACCAATGTAGTCAAAATACAGTATACAAAGTAGCTTATAGAATATTACCAAAATTACACATAAATCAATAGAAAAATGTTATATACTTCAGGTTTATGGTAATATCTTCAGTGTCTCCAAAGAATCCATAGTGATCTGATTAAAAAAGATTTGAATCATATAAGAAAATACTTAAATTAAGCTCAGTAAAGGCAGCAGGTTGTTACCTAGACAACTTGACTCATCTGCAGTGCTAAAACCAAACACTGAGTCTATCACAGCTGGGAGAGGTGTGACCAGCATAAATTCTTAGGGCCTTCTTTTAAAATTGATAGTTAAAATGCAGGTTCTAGGTTTTCAAACATGAAAACATGCAAGATAAGATGGGTCTAACTGGTGGATAAATAAAGATGTACTTTTAAATTTTTATTTATAGACTGTTGAATTTGTATTTAAGATTTAATTTTTATTCTATAAATTATATTCCCTTAGTGCTACACCCTTGTTTGCTATTACTTACAATTTTTTCCTAGGACAAGGAGAAACCCTAAGCACCTTTTTTACAAGTTATATGCTATTTTAAAATCTAGTGTGTTAAAGTTTAATTTTCATGTAGATTAAAAAAGCCAAGAATTTGTGTGAGAACAAAATACTCATAGAGGAACAAAAGACTCTTGCAAACACAACATGTGCATTATAAGGTATGAGGGGTCCCTCTGCTGGGTTTTTATGTTATTCCAGTCCTGAGATACAACACACACAAAAGCTCACACTGTATAGTTCAAATTAGTTTGGAAGGAAGTGGCAAAGAAATTAACACTCCTGATGGTTCAATTGTGATAATTCTTAAACTGTGCACTGATAGGCAGGACAATAAATGGTGTCACAGACATTTCTGAGGAAAATCTATCAACCAGAGTCATGTACATCTAAAGTGTAGCAGAGGAAAAGTTGCAGAAGTTGTAATACTCCTAAGGTACCATTTTCAAGAAATCCATGTTAGTTGAGCACTGAAGATACACCTGTCAGAGATTCAGAATTTAGTTCTTCAGAATGTTATAAAAACCTATGCAGAAAAACAGGCAAGTTGCAAAGTTTCATTTCAAATTAATCAATGTCTTAATCCCAAATGGAATTTTCAGCATTACAGTGTGCAAGAATATGCAATTTTGAGAATAAAATAAATATAAAATAAGTAAAGTGAGATAACATGGGTGAAGCAGGCTGCTCTGCCTACATGGAGGTAAAATAGATTCAAAAATAGCCTATTTGCAAAGGTTACAGGTGATAGATGGAGAATGGGGTCACACTGCTGTTGGTGTTGAAGAATGCTGAGCCCAGCCTAGCTCATTAAGCCCAAAGTTAGACATTCTTAGAAGAACAAGACAGAAGCTGGCATTGAGCAGGATGTGGCAGACAAATTTCCTGATAAAGGAACCAACTTGTGATAAGTTGTAATAAGCACTGATAACTTATTTAAAGTCCCTGAGCTGACACAGCTGTCCCAGTGACACATGACAGATAAATAATTCACTTTATCCTATAAAAACCCAGCCCCACTTTTTCATGGCAGGGTCTTCTAACATACCCTTTCTTGGAGTGTGTGTGGAATTTACTTCCTTGAGTGAGGATGTCCCTCAAGGCTTGTCCTTGAGTCTGAGTGACAGAGATTTGCCTGCAATCATTGGATTACATGGGTATGAGTGACATCAATCTCTACTTAATATTTTTTGTAGATTTAACATCACTGCTTCAATACTGCTTCAATACTCAGTATACTATAGTAAGTTTTATGTTGTGTAGTAATTTATGCTGATTGAGATCTTCCAGTCTAATCATTATCACCATCAATTTAAACCAGTAATTTATGTTATTGATATAAATATATTTGGTTTCCCATTTTAAATCTGCAGGATTAAACAGCATAAAGGCTTGGTTACACCTATATAATACTTTAGATCTAAACCTTTGATTAAGAATGTGGCTAAGATTGAATTCAGCTGCACCTAGAGTCCTGTTTGCAAAGGAATTCAGAAAGCAAGGAGGTCCTTTCTGCACCCTGTAAATCAATGGGAGAATTTCTCTAACAAACTATGTCCAAAGATCTTGTTCTGGCCATGAGAATGGGTAAAGGCAATCTGCACCAAAATTATTTTCTAAGTAGATTGGTAAAGGATTCTTCTGGCATAGTGCTTGAAAATAGAAACAGAGATAGCAGTCCATAATGCTATCAAATAACCCATAATGATATCAAACAAAGCCATTCTGCTGGGAATTGTGTCATAATGGGAGGCAAGGAAACATAATAGAAAGGATAAATAAAAGCAGTCAAGTACATAGGATTATTTATAAACAATAATTCAAGGAATTAGTCAAACTGAGGACTCCAGAGGCCTGAGGTGTCTCGTTTCAGTTAATGGTGATGCTGTGTGGTGTCTGAGACACAAGTTGTCTTGGTTTGAAAGACAGGTACCTGCCAGCAAAAGCTGGAATCTCCCTTTGAATAGAGAATGTAAACCCCCTCCCTCAGATTATTATAATTTTGCAATTGGAGGCTCTCAGGCAAAGATTTGGGAGTGGGAATAACAGTTCTTTACTAGGAATATTAGACAAAGCAAAGACAAATACAAATGTAATAGCACTAAGAGACNATCCAGTGGGGAGAGAGAAAACAAGCAGGGTCCCCTGGCACTCCAGTCCTTTCGGAGCGGTGTCCTCGGACCAAACTGCCTGCTCACTGCTGTTCCACCCGGAGAAACCTGCTGCCTCCTTTGTTTAAGTCAAGTATCCATAAAGTACCCAGCAATTAGTTACCTAGCAAACCATCAGGAAAAAATTCCACAAACACAAAAGAAACACATCCAACCCCAACACAAGTGCAGCACAGAATCCCCTACCTCCCTGCAGGGAGGATCCACTGCTGGCACTGACAGCACCCAGAACCACTCTTTGAACAGGAAAATGAAAAACAAAGAACCTTGAAGAATTCTCTTCTGTGTAGATCTGAGTTCTTCCAGAGTGACAGCTGCTGAAGTGTTCCTCCACAAAACCTGCCAGACCTAGGGCAGGTTGTGTATTCCCAGTGACCTTTCCCTGCAGTAGGAACACCAGATTTCACCTGCACGTTTCAACATACTTGGCTGGGGTTTTCCCTTTGTACATCAGCTTGAGTTTAATTTTCCTCATTTTATTGGGTCATTTCAGGGGTAACATGTTCTCCTTTAGAAACAGTTGCTGGTTTTCTTTGTGCTGCAACAAACATGATGAAATATCTTACAAGGTCTCATTTCCTGTTGGGTGTTGAATGTTTTATTCATTTCAGCTTGCAACATTTTTTGCAAGAGGGAAAAAGTGGAAAGAAAAGATGAATAGAAAACCTGGTGGATGCAAATGAAAAGCCCTCACTTAAGATCTGGACTTCAGACTTTAATGTCTTTTTATGGGGTTAATATGCCATGGCTCATGTGGGGAACAGGTGATGAAGTCCTTGAGAAAATGTCATTTAAGCATAGCCTGTTGTTTAAAATGAACATTTTGCCTGGTTCATACTGAGCAAGAAAATGTCCCCTATTCTGTTTTTCCTTTTCAGTCTAGGGCAGCTAGAGAAAAGATTTGTATTTAATTTAGATACTTTATAGCAAAAGAATAGCTTGGAGAAGCCTTCAGGCCAGTACATATTACACTCAGGGTGTGCAGTACAGGACCCTATTTCCTGGAGCATTTCACAAAAATGCCAAAGGGAACATCCTGCAGAAACTGCCTTGGCTGTTTGCTGGGCAGTTCCCATTGGACTATTATCAGTGAACCTGCTGAGGTTTACTGTGAGTTGCTTCTTTTCCCACATATGTATAATCTGAGTTTTGCAATATTCAGAAAGACTACTTCATATCTGCTCAAATTTATTAGTCAGAATATATTCTTTATTATACCCATTAATAAATATTCCTTTATTTACTTTAAAAAAAAACCTCCAACAATTAACCAAAGCACCCAAATCAACCCATATAAGAGAGAAAAATAAGTTTTAAATGCTGATTTAAGAAAAAAAAATAGATTTGATCATTCTTGTAGGTTATTGGTTACATATGGAATTTACAGCTATGTAGGACAGGATGCTGGTATATCTTCCTAGACAGAGAAAGAAAATGTTCAGATCTTGCCCTTTTAGGGTTAAAAGTGTCAAGTAAGAGCAGAAGACTCTCTTTGCCACAATAAACCATCCCCTCACATGGGTCTTGCTTATTGTTACTGCACCAGCTTGGCAAACAAATGCAGATTTGAGGCAGGCTGGGTCCCCAGCTGGCCTGTAGCACCATCCTGGCTCCTGTGAATACTTTTACTTCAAATGGGAACAAGGGAACACAAACAGGAGGGAAATTGTGTTGCCTCATCCCAACACAGATCCACTTCTTGTCCCAACATGGTCAGGGCATGCACTAAGAGATAATAACAAATAATTACTGTGAGGTGTCTGAACACAGCCTAAGAGAAACAGGAGCACAAGTTCCATGGAAAATGTATTCACTTGAAATATAAAATAGGCCTTGTAATATTAAAGCATTAATTTATTTGTGTAAATTCAGTCCTGTAGTCCCAGTTAATCTGAGGACATTTATTGAAATACATGGGACATTATAATCTTTTTTTATTAAATATAGGAATACTTCAGCATGGTGAGATTCAAACCCTAATTCCCTAGATCTAAATATAAAAGAAAATTATTTTCTGACTGAAATTATTGTGCACTTACCTGGAATGCACATTCCACATTTACCATATCCAGAGAAGGGAAAACATCTGTTACACAAAAGGATATAATGCTCAGAGTAAATATTGGGAACTGCAAGATGAAACAAGTATGAAGATTAATCATCAGGAATGTTTTGCTGAGCCTTTGAAGTTGTATTCCCATTTATCTAGAGCACTCAGATGGCAAAAAGCACAATGACCATGTGATAGTTTCAGACTGGCAAATTGCATTCAAAGTTAAAATGTTTGATCTTATATTTTGCAGCTCTCTCTGGTTACACTGTAGGGCTTGTAGATTTTTTTTTTTTTTTAACTAAATTCTCTTTCTCATTGTAACTCATTCAACTAATTTTAATATCTTAGCAAGGTTTTTGACATGGTCTTCCAATGTAGCCTTTAATCCAACTGGTGAAATACAGTTTCAATTCATGGCTATGAGTGGAAAATTGACTGGGCAGGGAACAGGTTGCAATCAAGAGCACAGAGGGCAGTGAATTCCCAACACTGATCCTCAGGAGTCATGGGATCAAAGAATTTTAGAATTCAGTCAGTGATCCAGCACATAACCTGCTTCCTCAGCCCAGGTCTGTGGCTGTGGGGCAGCAGCCTTTGCTGAGGTCAGTGCTTCCAGTGTCATTTTTAATTATCCAAACTATGGAAGTGAATATACTCACAGCAGGTTTGTAGGGAATATCAAAGTGGAGGGAAGGGACCAGCACACTGGAAGGTGACAGAATTCCATTCAGAGGAATTTCAAAGGACTAAGGGTATGGACTGATATGAAGCTCAACAGAGGGAAATGGAAATTCCTTGTACTTGGGATGGAATAACCACACTCAAGTGCCCATGCTGAGTGCTAGCAGCTAGAAAGGAGTTGTGCAAAACAGACCTGTGGTCCTGGGGGACATGAAAATGAGTAAAAACTGCCCCCTTCCAGTGGAAAACATCCTGGCCTCTATTAGCAAGGGCTGGCAAGCAGAGCCAATGAAATAATTATTCCCTTCCATTCGGCACTTGTGAGAACTCACCCTGAATTCTGTGTCCAGCCCAGTAAAGGATATTGTCATACCAGAGCAAGGTCAGCACAAGGGTCACCCAGAGGATTAGGGGGCTGGAGCACAAGATGAGCAGAGGCTGAGAGAACTGGCTTGTAAGCCTGAAAGAATGAAAATCTGAAGTGAGGTCTAGAGCTGCTTAAAGAGAGGGTACAGAGAAGAGAGACCCAGACTGCTCCTGGAGATGCAAGGGATGGAACAATGGCCATTGGGCACATACAGCAATAAAGGAAACTCTGACTAGTGGGCAAAGACATTTGCAATGAGGGAAATGAAAATAATGTCCAGAGAGACTCTATCTCTTCATACTGGAGACATTCAAATGTCACCCCTCTGAATCCTGCCCTACATCTGGCCTCACTTTGAACAGAGAGTTGGACCAGAAAAGCTGCAGAGGTCTTTTCTCATCTATTTGATTAAGAAGACAGATTCCTCAATATATAAATTTATTCCATCCATTCTAGAATGAAGTGACTTAGGATAAGTCCCTCTGTCTTCATTGCCTACCGTTATAGAAAATATGTGATTATAAAACTTGATCTTGTATATGGCAAGTATTATGTGAAATAAATTCAGCCTTTACTATTTTTTATCCAGGAAATTTTTAATTAAAAAATAAAGACCCTACACAATTAGTATCTTGGTTATTTAACACCCAGAACAATCATTAATTTGAACCAGAAATTCTTGAGAAAAACAAACAATACCTTATGTGAGAAGATTGAGGATTGAGAAAATGAAGTCAAAATAATTCTATAGAAATATATTTTCATTTATACAAATTTCATTTTAGCTATTCAAATACATAGGTCAATAAAAATCACAAAGCTACACTCCTTAATTTATATATCAGAAATTACAAATATATTACAGAACCACTCAGTGAACCACTTGTTCTTTGAACACCTAAGCTTTTGAATAGATCCATTAGGAGTTGGCTTTGGCTAAAAACCTCAAAGATTTGCCAACTGAGATAGATGAAAGAAAATGATACTGATCTATTTGAGAATAATAGATTTATTTCAAATGTTCAGGTGATTATTTTTTAGCAACTACATAAGATACTTTAAGCAGACTGATAAAATTTATACATTAGTGAGGTTGGATCCTAGCCCAAAGCTGTTAGACATCTAAGCCTGAGCTACTCATTGTAGATTCCTTTTATACTGATAAACAACTAGAAATTTCTAGACAATTACTCTCAGAGAGTGTCTAAGTGCCAATAAATTATATTCTGGAGCTGCCTATTTACCTTCATTGATTGTTAAAAAGCCCCAGATGTCTAACTCAGAGTAAGGGCATATTGGGTTTTGGGTCAGGAGTGTGCTTCCAAGGCAAATCTCAGATCATGAGTGGGGGCACTGCTTCCATCTGCAACCAGGAGATGCATGTCAGGATCACAGCTGAATACTTCTACTGAGACTAGAGTTAATCACAAATAACCAGTACAAAACTCAGATAGTTTATCAGATCTCCACTCCTCAGAATCAACTGTTTGGGTTCTACAGATTCATTCCTACTGCTTGCATCATTTTCTAATATGGACATAGTCCATAACTGAAATTTAGACCTGTATGTTTAACAAAGACTAATTTCATTTTAGGAATTATCCAGTCACTAACAACTCATTCATGTTAAAGACTACTCATTTATGCCACCATGAGGTTACAACTTATCTTGCAGTTTTCAGAACAAGGTGTCACTGAAGCTCTCAATTGATTTTGTGATTTAGAATTTGTCTTCTCTTATTGACTTCTTTTATTTACTTAAAAGAAGAACTATGACATAAAAAGCTTGATCTTTAAATATTTAAATCTTCACAGTGGCCTTCTACTGACATTTGGAATGTCCCCATGAATGTCACATTAGTGTGAGGTTTAAGGGACAGTTTCTTCCCTGAGGGCCCCTGGGATAGAAGCACTTTTTATTTTTTTTTCTCAACAATTCTTAGTTGTCTCATCACCTGCTTTACAATGAATTTGAAAAGTAACCCTCCTACAACAGACAATGCAGAAGTCTATGATCTTCTCTAGTCTATGATCTTCTCATGTTCTTCTGTGAGATCTTGTCTTGTAGGCATGATAATAATGAACTATCTGATTGGTGATTAGGCTTCACTTCAGGGAGAACTAGTCAGTCTGGTCTACCAGATTTTAAGGAGTTTCAAAAGTCACAGACTACTGGTATACAAGATGAAATTGAATGGCGAGTAAAATGATCAAATAAAAAATTATATTTACTGGAAATCTCAGTGACAGATCACTAGGAACAGATGGGGCATAACTCATTGGTAATGGACCTAATAATTTGTTTTCATATTATTTTATTGTATGCTTGTATTTAATTATTTCCTATATTTTTTTGTTGTTGTTTGCTTCATTTTTTTCAAAGCTTGTTTAGTTTGTGGCGTTCCTTTTACCTTCACTGTATCAAATTTGTACAATGAAACAAAATAATTCCACTTAATAAAGGTGTACCAAGTTTTTCCAGGCAACATTATAATTTTAACATGGCATGACATAATTTAAAAGTGTACTTTTTTTCTGCTTTTAGTATCCAGTGGCAAGTATAGGCAGCAATGGTACTAGACATTGCAAGAGTTTTTCTGTCAAACTACACAGGCCAGTGAGATGGCTGTGCAAAATTCTGTGCCTTAGAGTGAAGTAAATCCCAAATGACTTATATTTTCAACTCAGTTGTATACCAGGAATATGAAGAATAGCCATCAATTCCAACTTGCCAGATCTCCCAAGAGCCACAAGTGACAAACCCTTCAGTCCTACATGAAAGGTGGCATTTTGGAAGGCAGCCTTGAAATCAGGTTTGAGACAATCAGTAGAAGTTATGAGTACTTTGTAAAGTCTCTCCTTGACACTATTCAAAATATATTCTCTGGGGTCTTGAACCCCTCACAGGCACAATGAGGCAGCTGGCCTAAGGCTTACAAGGCTTTTTCCCAGGATATGAAGCCCAGTGCTACCTACTGAACTTAACATATAGCAAGGAAATTGGAAATTAGTATCAATTTTAGACATTAGGAGGAATTTCTTCATAGAAAAGGTAACTAGACATTGGAATGAGCTGCCCAGAGAGGTGGTGGAATCACCATCACTGGAAGTACTTAAGGAAAGACTGGACAGGGCACTCAGTGCCATGGTCTGGTTGACACAGTGGTGTTGGGTCATAGGTTGGACTCAATGAACTCAGAGGTCTTTTCCAGCCCAGCTGATTCTGTGAAATGGGCAGGGGCACACTAGAAGGAAAGGAAAGTAAATGTGTCAGACTTTTTTCCAAATGTAGAGTCATGATGTGTGGAGGAGCATGAAATTCCCCAAGTCTCACTGTTAAGTTATCATCAGAGATATTCCATTTATTGCCAGGAAACCCATTAATTAAAATCTGTGAATACAAAAGAAAAAAAAAAAAAATCCAAGTCAATCTGGAACTGGCAGGAATGTACTGTACAAACAATTGTCCATTTCATCAAATGGAACTATAAAACAAAACAAAAACTGAGTTGGCCATTAAAAAGATTCTGCAAATTATTGTAAAGTGAGGTGTTTAATTTATGGGAAGGGTGGAGACTATTTTCCAGCTGCTGGTCAGAGTAAAGTGAAACAATTCATGCTCCTCTGACCAAGAAAAGTGAAAGGCAGGAATTTAACATTCTGATGTTGCACAATAAAAAAATTAGGTCTGTTAGGCAAGTGGAACAATCTAAACCATAAGAAATTTGATTTTTTTCTATATAAAATTTGTCAGTTACATACATATAGGAAGATTGTATGTAAGTATCCATGTCACACTACTGGCATTGCTTTCAAAGCCCATGGTAAAGAGAACAGAGTATTTATTACAGACATAAGTTTTTTAGTCAGAAATAAGTTTTTAAAAAATTATAACCTTTCAAGTTCATTTACTGGTTTTCTTTTATCAACAAGCAACTTAACAATCTTTAAGGTCTCATTTACCTCTGCAGTTAAAAAAAAACCTGTTACTATGAAAGTTTGGTTTAAAAAATTTCAGCAACTGCTGTTTTTAGATCTTGCGGCAAATTACTTATTTTTTCTATATAGTATAGTAAATTAACATTGAAAATAATATTTTTATGTATGGATAAATATCCATATATGCACACATTGGTTTAGAATACCTTGCAATTATATGTTCACCATTTAAAATATCTTCTTGAGTTCTGTTAACAGCAAGAATGAAAATAAACATATCACATTTTATCTTGGATTATGATATGGATAAATCTGTAACTTTATGCTGTGAAATATTCTAGAATTTTGGGAAAATTTTATCTTTTGCTAACTATGAACCACAAAGCTTTAAAAATACCTAATAATTAAATGTTATTTTAAATAACTCTTCTAAAAAACGTGGAAAAAAAAAAGTGCTAGAAATTTAAACTCATTGAAAGCACTATTCAGAAATATGTGTTTCATACTTTCCAGTTTCTAGGTTGCATGAAAATCCACATACAACTTTTTAAGACCAGACTTTATAAAATGCCTATGCCATGATGATGCATTTTCCTATAATACCCTGTTATAAAAAAGAGAAAATAAGACTATAATTGTTGCTGCATGTCAGGACAGATCTTTTTATGACTGAAAAATCTATAAAATTGAGTGGCTTGTACAAATTTTCTAAATGTCTATTTCTGGGAACTGAAAATAAACTGGCTTCATTCTCTCCACATGTACTACCTCCTTTTCCCATTCATTTTGCACTGAAGTTAAGCTTTCTTAAAGTAAATTGCAGAGTGCTTACCATATGTAGCAATTAAAAAATTATCTTCTATAATATTGCCACCTAAAAATTATTAAAAACATTAATGTTTATGAAAATTTTCATTAATTTAATTCAGTCTTTTTATGCTATCAGTAGATGGAGGTCATCCAAAACCCTGTTATCAACAATTCCAAAACTACTGTGATCTTCTTAGAACAGTGTAAAAAATCTGTTTTTTTATAGAAAGGTATCTGCCTTGTGTACATCACTCCTCAATTTAAGCATACCTGCACAAGTGCCAAAAGCCAAAAATATTTTATTACAAATGAGTCTGGCAGCACCTGGATTATGAGGTTGCCCTTTATTTAGCAGAGGGGAGTTTTCACATTAGGTCTCCTACATCAGGTTGCAGGTTTATTTGCCAGGCTTCACATAAATGTGGGTGACTTCCTATGAATTTTTAAAGAAATGAGTAATCCTAAGTTTTCCCAAAGACCAAAATGAAGGTGCTCAGTCTCTGGAGACTTCCAATTACACTGTACAGCAGCATCTGTTTTTTACCACCCACTCAGCTACTTTATCAAAGCTACAGCTACGAATGGAAAATTGAAGCCAAAGTCACTGCAGCAGAAACCACCTCAGATGTTTCCATAGTTATCTGTTGTGTTTTTACAGATTTAAAAATCCTCATTTCTGGAGTAGTACTTCAGAAACAAGGACATTAAATTGTCATTGGAAAAAACCTTTTAATTATAGATTGTATTATTCATTCCTTATTGCTTTCTCCCTTTCTTTTTTAATTCTGAAGCATTTCCATGCAGTAATTAATGATGAACAATCAGCTGTTGAAAGGCTGAAAGTGCCCTGTATATTTCTACTTTCATTGACTTTTTAAATGTCAGAAGTTTTTAAATGAAATTTTCTTCAGGTAGTTGGTGGAATCTGGTGAATAAAGGAGTTTATTCAAGACATAGGTTAATACATACTGGCCAGCTATTACAGTGCACATTACATATATATTTGGAAGGGAGAAAAGAAGTAGCTATAACATTAGGCAGTAATGTCTGCTCTATAGAAAGGATTACTTTGGAACAATTCCAAAAAGGACTGAATTAATATTGGAGTCCTATGTCATACACTTTTGTTCAAGATTTCATATCTGGAAGCCTTAGAGATGCCTGAATTTATCAGAATTTCAGCTCTTTGAATTAATTTATTCAAGACATGTAGCGTTCTTCCCCTGTACACTTCTGAGCCTGACCAACATCTATCTCACATTTAAGATCCAGTGTCTGAAACTCTCGAGGGAGACAGTCTAGTATTTTAACACAAAA
The DNA here is from genome assembly GCA_013400575.1 of Peucedramus taeniatus. Taxonomy (NCBI): domain Eukaryota; kingdom Metazoa; phylum Chordata; class Aves; order Passeriformes; family Fringillidae; genus Peucedramus; species Peucedramus taeniatus. Next base: position 190,317 of record WBNO01027070.1, on the reverse strand, counting down.
TGACACAACTCTACTTTAATGGGAAGACAAAATGGATCAGCTCTAGAGAGAAGTGAATGAAGTTTAGTTTTAAGGCATATCTGGGGAAGAACAGCAGTGCCCCTTCCTCTCTGTGTAACAAATGAAACACATGTTGCACAGAGGCTGTGCAGCTCTCACACTGCCTGTGCTGCCTCAGCAGGCAGTCTGGGCAGGCACAAGATTTAACTAAAACATTAACACCAGTAGGATGGCTGTTATGTTCATCCCTAGTTGGTGCAGCCTTCCTTAAATCTCCAGGTTATACACTATCCTAAACTGAAGGATGCCACCTATGTTTCTGGCTGGTTTTATCCTACACTGAAAAGCAAAATAATTGTGTGGCTTTTTTTTTTTTTTTTTTTTTTTTTTTTTTTTTTTTTTCTTTTTTTTTTCTTTTTCCCCAAAAATATTGCCCTTGTATTCAACCTCAGACTGATAGAAGGGTTGAGATTGGAAGGGAATCTCTGGACATCACCTGGTCACGAAGCAGCAGACACTACCCATGGGAAGGAGCAATGAACAAATTCCCTTTTTAGCTCAGTCTCTCACTGTATCTGGTGTTCCAGATCTGTTTTATAACAGTTGACTTTTCCAAGTACAGTTTCCAGAACCTTTGTGCCTAGCTCAGGAGCCTAGAGTCCACATAGGAAATATGCAAAGATAAAGAATATGAAGAGGCTTAAGAAGTTTCCAGAGATTTGAAAATTGGTAGAGTTTTGCTGTAATTAGGTCTCCTTTTTGTTGTACTCTTGTTTCTGTTATTGGCCATTCTACTTCTTCATTAATTCTTTCCCAAAACAGGAATTTCATCTGTCAATCAAAAAGCATACATTTTTCTGGCAAGAATTTAATGAGTTTCCACCATTTTTATACTCTATTACATCACTACAGGTTTTTGTGCATCTTTTCATAAATATACTTCTGTGTTAAAAGCATAAATGACTGCTTTTGCACAGAAGTACATTTTTTTTAAATTGCATTGACCTTTAAATAAGTGAGAAATCCTATGGAACTTAGTGGGAATTTAACAGTGAATTTTGAGGTTTTTAATTTTAAATTTTGAATGGTAAACTGTCACACTTTACGGAACAGCTGGATGATATAGCTAATTAACAGACTTTCCAGAAATATTTTTGTATTATTTTCTGACAGAATTGAGTTAATTAATAAAAATTAAATGCTAGTAAGGCCTTTATTCATGCACACAGAAACAGAGTAAATTTAGAGAAAGTTTTAACAAAAGATAACCTTTAAAAGGTTAATGCAAAGTTAAAAGACGCATGGCAATGATTTTGAAAATAATTGATGATTTTTTATATCATAATTGTTTAAAGTATGATTTTCAGGGACTGGATGATCAGTACTTCCAGGAAGCCAGGCCTTTTGACAGTGCCTTGGTCTGGATGCCAAAAAAATGACATCTATAATGCTTCATATTACAATACTGGTGAAAGAGATTACATAAACCACGAAGTACTTCCCAACACAAGCTCAGGAATGTCTGACACAGAGCTCAGTCATTGCATGAAAAATTGTACACAGAAAGAAATGAAGGAGAATTTTAAAACAGATGCTTAAACCTCAAGAATAGAAAGCAAGGATTATAAAATCCTATGGAAGGAAATGATACCAAAAGTGGTAAGGATTAATCATTTTCAAATGAGTTCAGGCTTCAACACAATGTTTAAGCAATCTGATCATTTGTACAATTATTTTAATTAGGCAGTGAAGTGGTTGTGAGAACTGAAAATGAGACAGCTTCTTTTTATGGTAATTTTCTGGCTTCCAAATCAGAATTCAATCTGGATGAGTTAAAACTTTCTGAAGAATGTTTACACAAGCTCACAAAAGTATGGAAAAAAATATGCAGGAACTCCTAAAATCAACAAATCTAGCTTCCAGCTCTGGCACACACTGGATTTCACTATATTTTCATCCATTTATAAAGGTCATATGTTAATGCAAAATATTATTTATCACTACTCCAATTAGAAAATTGCTCCAGAATCAAGGAGGATGAAAAATAACAATTAAATATTGGTATGTTTAAAATGGTCCCTGCATAGTAGGATGTCTCTCAAAATAGCTGTGCTAAGTACTCTGGAGGGCCTGGCCCTATGAAATCAGAAGCCACCAGTCTCTGCACAGGTTCTTGAGATGCAGAGAAGTTCCTTCAGCTTCTTACAAATACCAAGGCACAAGATCTCTGGAGTGATGTGTTGTCATGGCTGTCAATCTCTACAACCTACTCCTGCCACTCAGTTATACCACAGAGCTTCAGCATTCAAACAATATCTTCCTTTTGAAGCAAATTAAACATTGGTATGCAATCACAATTTAATCCCATTTGCCCTTTCTTCTAAAATGTAATGTGCTGAAACAAGACAATACTGACAGTCAAATAACATATTCCTAAAACATAAATCATAATCATAAAGTCAGGTTATTAAATCACCTTTGGTCTTCTACATTCACCCTTTGGATTCTTGTATGCCTCATGTCCTAATAGTCATAATTGATAACTTCATAATAATCAATAATATAATATAATCAATAGTCATAACTGATAACTTCACTTTCACTGAAGTTAAAAACTGACACAATTTAATAGAGTTGTTTGGGGTTTTTTTAAAGCAACATGAATTTCTTATCCATGAAGCTCAGGTACCTATAGCAGTGACAAAATACCAGTATTCTTTCCCCTTCCTGGTAAATATTCTTGTTTAAGGATTTGTCATTCTAAGTTATGATGTATTTGCAAGACAACTTCCTTGTGAAGACTAAAAATGGAAATGAATATTGTGAAAACATGGTTCAGATCATGCTGCAGGCTTCTGCACTAGGAATGGTAGGAATGATTACAGGTTGATATGACAGGAAAGATGGGATTATGGTAGGAAAGATATGATTATCATTGGAAAGAGTCTGTCCATGCTCACATTGCTGAGTCTCCAGAGACTTTGCTGTTCCTAGCTCTCTACTAACACAAGCTCTCACTTAGGCTTTTGTGTTTTACTTTCTAATAATATTCAGGTTGCTTTCTGCAGACAGAAAGCTTTCTGTTAAATTTCCCAATGGACACTCTTCTAGAGATAAGAATTAAAGTAATAAAGAAAAAGTAATTGCACGAAGGTCACCAAAATACAAAGTCTGAATGTCCAAGTCTGAATCTTCCAAGTTCCATTTTGGTGACTTAAAGACAATTTATAACCTATATCTTTATGAGGCCTAACAAAAGTTAATAATTTCCTCACTATCAATCTTCTTGAACTAGTGAAAGCAAATTTTTTCCTTGAGAGCTATGATGCTATCATTTCAGCAGCAGGTTTTTACTTTGAAATTCCAAGTGGTAAATTTAAGATGCTTAATTCCCAAGCTTGGGTTCATTTTTCTGAAGAGCAGGAAATTGCCTTCTTTCAGATGTCACTTTCACTTTCTGCAGTCATGTTTCACACAGCAAGGTGTGCCTTTTCAAAAAATTCTAAGAAAAAAAACCAGGTGGGGCAGAGTAGGAACACCCCTCCCACACACATTAATCCCAAATAGAATGGGATCTCCGAGCATAAGGAGTTTCTATAGTTCCATTGTGAAACTCACACTATTCCATTACCTCATTTTTAGAAAATGAACCATTGTTTCCTCTGTCAAAGCAGCAGAAAGAGGCCAAAACAAAATAGTTTGGTTCTTATGATCAATAAATTTAATGTGAATTTTTTTTCATTATTTAATTATTTTTAAAGTGTTTTGTTTGTTTGCAAATACTTTAAAAAGAAACACAGCAGAGCAAAAGTTTTACCACATCAGTGCTGAGAACCTTATAAGAGGAAAACCACAATACAGGAACAAAATATTAAAGTAAAAAGCTAAAAGTATTTCAGGTGCCAGCCCCAGCCACTAATGGTGTTCCAGTGCACAAAAGGAAATTATATTATCCTGAAATGCTAAGCCTCATGTTGAAAACCAAGCCAGGTGGAAAAATGAAGTGGCAAATTTTCAAACACAGACATTTGTCAGTCATCTTTCAGGCCAAGAAAAGGCTATCATTTTAACAGCACACAAGTAGTATTGATGCTTTTAAGATAGTCTAATTTTAAAGGTATGTACATTTTTAAAAAAATGTTACTGAAAGACACGTAGGTTCAAATAAGATTATTTACATCACTACAAAAAATGTATTGTTTCCTCTCCTCATTTTTTCTGTTTTTTTCTTCAAGAGAACATATTTGAATCACAACATTAACAGATAATTACAGACCTTCACAGAGGTGAACTGGAGGCTCCCAATATGGTTATTTTATCAGTCATCTGAGAAAGAACCTCTACTAGCGCACACAACATAAAGACAAACCTTTTAAAAGCTGATGTGTTTTAGCTGCAGCCCCACCACACTCCTTCCCTGAATAGACTCTCCAAAACAGTCAAACCAAATTTTATTGGAGGTACAATAAAATTCTAGAAAGAACAGTTATTATCTTATCACAAGATACTACACAATAATCCTGGCTTTAAATAAATCCCTAAGATTTAGGTCCACATCTGCAGCATCAAGTTAGGTAGTCAGGGTAGATCACACACTGAAAGGTGTGATCACATTGAAAGGGCAATCAAGTCTGAAAATGTTCCAGGCTCCAGCACTGATGCTCACTTTGCCCTGTTACCACTGCCCTCTATTCTATCCTGACATGGCACTATGCTAAAACAACAGAATCCTCAATTTTACCCTTCCTTAGTGGCTGCAGGTATCTTATGGTAAATATTCAAGTCCTGTATCCAGAATATACTGCTGAAAAGATGTTCATGAGACATCTCCAGGACAAGATAAATGAGGCCTGTTTTACCACACACATACAGTTATTCTCAGACAAGTGGCAGAAGTTGCCCTTAATTCCAGCTGTTATCACAGTTCCTGATGATTTATTAATGGCACATAGAGAATTGACTTCCATTAGCACTATTAAAGTAAAATTATTAAAGATGGTTAAATATTCTGTAAAGGGGCAAACTGACAAAATATTGCAGATTAAAATTACAAATATAATCTTTATGTGATTTCCAGAAGCTGGATGTTAGGTATCTAAGGACTTCTAAAATTACACAAATCCATCCAGAAAGAGCTTCAAAAACCTGGTGCAATCACCTTTCTGTCAGCAAGTGATGCAGTGCTTAACATTTGCCCAAACTATCACAGAGAAACTTCAGGCAGTAAGATGAAGGAGCTCAGATAGGTATGAAATAACAAGAACAGTACAGTTAGATGCTAGACCTGCTTTGAGTATTAATGGGATTTAAAACTCCCAGGGAGAAAATGTAATGAAATTTTATTGTTCTTATTATTATTCTTATTACTACTATTACTACTACCACTACGTATTCTGATTTTGTAGGGATTAGTTCTCTTGGAAGTTAATCTCTTCTGTACCTCAAACCTACAGTAAAATAAAAACTTCTGCAGATTACTTCACAGTACCTGGTGCAACTTCTGGAATTAGCATATCTATATATACATACATGTGACATGTACTATATGTGTGCATGTGTTTGTATTTTATATCCTGAAGTAAATATAACAGTTATAGAACTATAAACTAAGAAGTTCACAAAGAAAGAGTACAGTTAAGATTTTTTAATGTTCAACTGCTACAAGTATAAACCACATGGAGTAAGTTATATGGAATTCTACATTCATACTGTAAATACAGAAGACAATATTATTCATATAAAAGAACAGTGTGCTCTGTATTTTAACACCTGCATGCAAATATTTACAAACTATTAGCAATAAAGTTGTTGTAAAATCAAGTAAGATAAAAAATTAACATTTTGTTCTACAGACTTTAGGGTTTTTTTTCTGTTTAAATAAAACCTTCAAACCATGCCACCCACATACCACCTCTCTGTTGCCTGGAAATCAACACACCTGAAAGGATGGAATGCTGAAAGAAGATAGTTTCACTCTGCATCATCTACAGAGAGTAGGTGGTCAGAAATTAATAGAAGTGGAAGAAGACTATTTAAAAGGGACTCAGAATGGTGCCCCAGGAGCCCTACAGAAGTGCACAACCAGGAGCTGAGTATCCACAAGGTAGGCTTCTTTGATTTTACTACTGCCTTTTCTAGATGAGCTTTATTTACTCATTTCATGTCTTCCTTTTTACTTTACTACTGTAAGGCAAAATGAGTTAATGAATAAAGTCCAATTAAAATACAACCTTATATTTAGAAGAAGCTGCTCTAAGTCGTGTTATGAATTACAGGTAGCAAGTTACAGGTTAATATGAATTACAGGAAACTGCTGGAAAACTGGAAAAACTCATTTTTGATTCATTAATTAGTAGGAAATAGTTTATATTTAGTCAAATTTACTGCAGTAAATAATACCAGTTTTCTAGATACAGTATGTATTTATAAAAATAAGTATTTCAGAAAGACAGAAATTGATTAAAAAAACCTCACACATGAAACACAATATATTATATAAATAGAATAATATATAATATATA